>JASSUY010017788.1:0-118498 GCA_032466535.1 Forpus xanthops
GGGGCTGTTCAGCCTAAAGAAGAGATGGCCACATGGAGACCTCATAGCAGCCTTCCAGTATCTGAAGGGGGCCTATAAGGATGCTGGGGAGGGACTCTTCATGAGGAACTGTAGTGATAGCACACCATGTTAAAACTTAAACAGAGGGAGTTTAGATTGAATATAAGGAATAAGTTCTTTACTGTAAGGGTGTTGAGGCACTGGAGTGGGCTGCCCAAAGAAGTTGTGAATGCTCCATTGCTGGCGGTGTTCAAGGCCAGGTTGGACAGAGCCCTCAGTGACATGGTTTACCGTGAGGTGTCCCTGTCCATGGCAGGGGGATTGGAACTGGATGTTCTTAAGGTCTTTTCCAACCCTAGCTATTCTATGATAATCTGTAACTACTGAAAAGGACATAACAAGTAAATTAGACAAGGCGTATGAAGTAGCTTAACCTCTTACAGCCTATAATTAAAACATTAAACCAGTTTTTTTTTAGAAGCACGACTGCCTGCTGAAACATCCTGGAATCTCAAAGATGTGAGGACAAAAGAAGTAAAAGGGAGACAGATATTTTACCTTTATTGAGCATTTCATCTGCTTCATCCAAAACCAGCATTTTGATGGCACGAGTTCTTAAACTTCGACGACGAATCATATCTGTAAGATTGCACTTGATAAGATGGAAAGGCTCTGAAAGCAAGTGAGCCTACACTGCTCCCAGCTCCTGTCAGGACATGGTGGAAGAGGGACAGGCTATTCTCTTGCTGCCAACAGGGACAGCTGTTTGGTGACAGAAGGCCCATCCAAGAACCACACTGTGCCCATAGCATCCTTCAATCTAGTGGGATATCTCCGGAGCCCAGCTAAGGAAGCACTGACTGCAGGGAAGCTCCCAGTGTCCAAGCTATGTGTTGCCACTTGCTAAGTGCACAGGACAGGCGACCTGGTCTCCCACAATGTGAGAAATGCAAAATGCTGCATGAACTTTTCATCAACAAACTGGGCAAATCCACATCATGTTTGGAAGAGCAATGTTGTGTAATCCCTTAATACTGCAGTAGAAAGTATTTATTTGTTGCTGTTTAAAGCCAGCCCAGTTTATAGCTGCTAACCATTTATTTTTCATTTGTGGAAACTGGCTCTGTGTTTTCCCAGTGACAGGAGCTTGTGTTAGCGAAAGTGTTGCCTCTCAGAGATCCAGAAGACAGGAGCTTGAAGGCTAACACTATCACTGTGGCAACTGGCACCAACAGTAAATATATAAAACTTCATACAATTAAACCAGAAGTACCAGCTACAACTGCATCCAATTTAACAACGAGAGAGTGAGGGTCGGTACACAGAAAATGCGGACCTGACTTTAATATTCAAGTAGACCCAGCTCCTTTCTCCTCCAAGATTGTGAAGTCTATCCTGGGATTGTAGTATTTTCTCCTAAAAAAATACTCATTGTTTCCGTGCCACCATATGGAGAAACATGTCAACAATGAAAAGCAGCAGAGAAAATCCACATACTATCCCCATTGATTTCTCTCTAGTCTTTTCCAAATATTGCTACAGTAAGTCACTACCTTGTTATACTCCACATTAACATTAGTTGTGTCAGATTAATGTAATTTTCATGTTATTTCAAATCTAAGCTCACAAAAGTTGCAGGCAATTCCCACAGGTCAACTCAGGTCTGAAGCCTCCCACATGTCCTTACCAAACACACGGCCTGGAGTGCCAGCAACAACATGCTGCCCATAATCCAGCTTTCGGATATCTTCACCCACATTGGTCCCTCCAATGCAGGCATGACACTGGACATTCATGTAGTCTCCCAGAGCAAGAAGACCCTGTGTTGATACAAACGAATGGCTTAAATAACTAAGCTCCCATGAAGTTTGTATTTATGAAGGGATACAGGTCTGCCAGACTGGGTTTTTAAAGCACAAGCAGCTAGGACTTTTTACGCCTGTTACCCAAACCTCATCAAAAGCAGGTTTCCAAACTATGGGAACTCAGTTCCCCGGGGCTCACAACCGCTCTAAAAAAGCAGCAGCTTTGAGCTCTATTGGGAAACACTTGAGGATCAGTCTCAAGCCTTGGAAGTGCTTTACAGATGGTGATTTAAATGCTCCTACCTTCTGAATCTGTACAGCCAGCTCCCGAGTTGGTGCCAAGATCAATGCCTGGGTCTCACGAACCTGATTAAAACAAGTGATCACAGAGCAGTTAATCACAGGGCAGATATCTAAGAGCAAGAGAGACTACAGATTCACAGTGCTCTGAAATGTCACATCTGAATGATTAATTGGAATTTTGTGCTAAACCCTAGTGTTTGCAAGGGTCAGTACTCCTAAAAAGCTGCTCCCAAAAAGAGCACTTACACAGTAATAGCCTCTTAGCGAAGTTACTTTTGAGAAACTTATGCAGTTCTTTGAGAGCTATTTTTCATTCCAACCCAATTTCTGAAAACAAATATACAAGTGTGTATTACTGAAGAGAAACATTTAAATCATTTTAATTTTGTATGTTCAGATCAGATAAAACCCTTGCATTGCACAAGAATAGTATCATGTTTGAAAAGTATTATAAGTGCTTTACAGAAACTAAGCAAAAAGATCAACTTTAAATTTAGAACATGCAACATCTATTTTATATCCCAGGCACTAAGGGGTGAATAACAATCTAAGCCTTATTTAAGAGGGCCCACATAAAAAACATCATTTTATTTAACAGCATGTACACATTCAAGTTGTAATTGAAAAGCAATTGCATGGACATGACACTCCCAACTATAACAAAAGCAAGCATTTGTCAGTCAAAAAGTCCAGGTCTGATGCTGTGCAATGTGTGCCAGCTGTTCAGACAGGTTGCTGATGCTGTTAGGATCATTTGAAGACAATTCTGCCTGTTGGGAGACTAATTTAGCCCTCTAATATGTGAAAGAGATCAGCTGTTACAGCCAACTTTGTAACTACAAGACTTTATCAGAACATATTTTGCACTGTTAAACAGGGTGGGTTTAACAGTGAAATTGTTCAGAATCTGGTGAATTTTTCAGTCAGAAGTTTGTCTGAGGTTCACTGCTCATAATTAAAAGATTTCAACTTAGTCAAAAATAACTTTTACCATGCGTTATGAGATTACCTGTATATCCAGGCATTGCAGAACAGAGATGGAGAATGTTGCTGTCTTCCCTGTTCCTGACTGTGACCTGAGAAACAGATGTTTAGTGAACGCTCTGGAAGTCTGGACAAACAATTCAAGCAATTTCAATAAATTCCACCCCTCTGCTCTTTGTCACTCATTTATTGCAAAGAAGTCTATATTGCTAACACTCTATTTGACAAAGGTATCACAGAATCAGAGAATGATTTGGGTTGGAAAGGACCTTAAAACCCATTTGGTTCCAACTCAGTGCCATGGGCAGGGACACCTTTCACTAGGCTTCCAAAGTTCCAGGAATCCACAGCTTCCTGGGCAACCTTTTCCAGTGCCTTATGGCCTTCACAGTAAAGAATTTAACTGTAGTACCTGATATGAATCTCCTGTCAGTCTAAAGCCATTCCCTCTCATCATGTCGGTACATCTCCTTGTCAAAAGCCCTACTCCAGATTTCCTGTCGGCCTCTTTAGGCACTGGAAGCTGCTCCAAGGTCTCCATGGAGCCTTCTCTCCTCCAGGCTGAACAAGCTCAGCTCTCTCAGCCTGTCTCCATAGGAGAGTTTACGGTCACAGTATGATGTGCAGCCAAGCAGCTTTGATAAATGCAGTATCAGAGACAGAGCAGTGGGTTGCAGGGTCCTCAGCTTTTGCATCTCTACTCCTTATCAGACCAGCATTTAAAATTTCTAAAATTTATCATTCTTTTTTTAAGGTAAATGGTTGATAAGCCAATAAAATTTGGAAGATTAGCAACTCCCTTTAGTGACCTAGGAAGTTTCTTTTTCAGTGGGATGCACATCCTTCTTTATCTCTAAAGACATAATAGGTTTTCTTCTGTTTACTTTTTTTCTTGACTACAGTTGTCTCTACTCCTCCCTGACTTTGCTGAAAAACACTCCCAAGAGTTTCAGAGCCCTACTGTTTGAGAACACAGTTCTTGACACATCCTGACAACCTTTATTACCCAAACATAAGAAACATTAACAACTATTTGGATCATCATCTTACGTGCATGTTAGCAACTTTCACCCTGCTTGCTTATGAGGTGACTTCCCTAATCCTGCCATGCAGCAGCATGAGACCATGTCCAATATCTGAATGGGGCCTACAAGGATGTCAGAGAGAGACTCTATCAGAGACAGTAGCAATAGGACAAGGAATAATGGATTCAAACTTAAACAGATGAAACTGATGTTAGGTATAAGAAAGAAATCATTCGCTATGGGAGTGGTGAGACTCTGGCACAGGTTGCCCAAAGAAGTGGTAAATGCCTCATCCCTGGCACTGTTCAAGGCCAGGCTGGATGGGGCTTGGAGCAACCTGGTCTAGTGGAAGGTGTCTCTGTCTGTGGCAGGGGTTGGAACTAGATGAGCTTTAAGGTCCCTTCCAACCCAAATCTGTCTGCGACTCTATGAGTGACAGATCTTGCTTCTAGTTTAAAGGCAGCAACTGTGAGTTCTCCCCTCCGCGGGGTAGCAGCTTCCTCAGGGCAGCCCCCCACCGCCGGCAGCCCCACTTACTGGGCGATCACGTCTCTCCCCTTGATGATCTGCTTGATGGCTCTCTGCTGGATGGCCGAGGGCTTCTCGAAACCTGCGGAACCGGCCGTTACCGTCAGCGGGGCAACCCCGGAACCGAGCGATCGGTGGCCTCACCGCGCAGGCGCGTTGCCCGACATCCGGGTGCCGGCCCCGACAACAGGCCTCAGCGCCCCCCGGCCACATGCTCCCCTTCCCCGTTCCCTCCGCCCCTGGCCGCCGCCCAGCCGCACACCGTAGGCGTAGATGCCCCGCAGCAGGTCCTCTCGCAGGCCCATGGTGTCGAAGGTGGGCGTCACGTCCACCTCCTCACTCGTCTCGAACTCCACCTTCGTCATGTCCTCCTCCTTCATCAGCCGTTTTCGCGCCGAGCCGGTCGTGCCGCCGGATCCCGCTGACCCCGACATGACTGAGGGCTGCCCTCTCCCGCCTCACACACACCCAATGGCGCCGCCGAGCACCGAGAAGGCCCAGGTCATGCGCGCAGGGTCCGTGGCTGGGCGGGATGTGAGATGTGCGCATGCGGAAAGGGGATGGGCGGGAAGACTGCGTGCGCAGGATCCGCGCATGCGCAAGGGTTGGGGTCGGGTGGTGCGCCGGTGTTGGTGAGTGCGGGCAGGGCGGTGGGGTTAGGTGGAGCGCAGTGGTTGGATCTGCGAGAGACTTGTGTGCTGTTACGGGTTTGGGGAGTAACCTGAGGGTGTTCATTGACGGAGTTGAACCTAATCAGCTTGTATCGTATGCGGCATGGCCTGTATCAGCGACAGTGTGGCGGCAGGGCCAGGGCGGTGATCATCCTCCTGTCCTGGGCACTGCTGAGGCCACAGCTCAAGTCCTGTGTTCAGTTCTGGGCCCTTCACGACAAGAGAGACATTGAGGTGCTGCGACGGGTCCTGAGACGGGCAATAGAGCTGGTGAAGGGCCTGGAACACAAGTGTGATAGGGAATGGCTGAGGGAACTGGGGGTGTTTAGTCTGGAGTAGGAAAGGCTCAGGGGGGCCTTTATTCCTCTCTGCAACTGCTTGAAAGGAGGATGGAGAGAACAGGTAACTGGTCTCCCGTGTAACAAGGGGTCGGACAAGAGGAGCAGTCTCAAGCTGTGCTATGAGATGTTTAGTTTGGATGTTAGGAAAAAATTTTCTCTGAAAAGGTGCTCGGGCATTGGAACAGGCTTCCCGGGGAATGGTGGCATCACTGTCCTTGGAAGTGTTCAAAAACTGTAGATGAGGCTCTCAGTAATGTGGTTTAGTGGTGGCCTTGGCAGTGCTTGGTAACGGTTGGACTTGATGGTCTTAAAGGCCTTTTCCAACCCAGCTGATTTTATGGTTCTGTGATCTACAACTCTGGAATGTGCTGTGGGCTGGCTGTCATTGCCCTGCCAGCCAGGACAGCTCCACACAGGGTCCTGAGCAAAACTATTCAAAAAAAAGAGGGAAAAATTAAAAGAAAAAATTTGTTTCATGTTCTTTTGGCTAAATACTGTGAGGTAAGTGTTTGCTGAAGACAGGCTTCTTCCAAACCTGGTATGAAATCAGTGCCCTTGGGAGATGGTCCCAGTTCCATGTTGGCTTCCTAGGTTCTGCTTTTTAGTTCAGCTTGGCTGAATCTCATTTACCTCTGAAGCTGATCTCAGCCCAAATTTAGCTTCTACAGCAAACAACATGTGCTGTCTGGCAATCCCAATCTGACAGCTTTCACAAGACCTTCTCATGTTCCATGTTCGGCTTTTTTGTTGATACTGAGTTTTCATTGCCTAGCAGGGAGACCAAAGCACATGGTCTGAGCCTACCAACCTGCTCCCTGTGGCTGCCTTAAAGGCAGCTCATGACATCTCCTTTCTGGCAGCTTAGAGTTGTTTCTAGAGCATTCTTGAATACTGATGGGGTTCCTTTCAGTATCCAAAGCTGTCAGTTTTTCTCTACCAGTTTTGCCCTGCTGACTTACCTCTGCTACTTTCTTCCTCAGAGGAGAGTGTGCAGGGAGGCAGTGCATCCATCCAGCATCAGCACTAGATTTGCAAAGCCTGAACTTATTGCCATCTGAGCCCTGAAGAACTTGGAGGAGATCCTCAAGGTCTCTGGTGCTGTCTTGGTAGGTGAAGGGAGCAGCAAGGCCTTTCAATAAAAAAGCAGCTAGGGTGGATGAAGCACTTGTAGTCAGGTTTGTGATGGGGTGGCAGGATTTGGCCACCCCTGGGCTGAGTAAAATCAGATAAATATGATCTAAGCCTATCTGGAGGGAGATCTCTGAAAGACTGGAGGGTGGTGAGATGGTGTAACAGAAGTCCTGTTGCACTGTTAGAAGAGGGAGAGAATGATTTCAGGCTGTGCTGTCCTTGCAGAAGCTGAGTAGCACATGGAGGAGCAGGAGACCCTGGCAGAGCTGCCTGCAGTGCTGGACAACACACTCATGGTTTCCAGGAGCGGGCTTCAGGGTGCAGCTCTTATGTCTTACAGATACAAACTGCAGTGCCTCAAGTAAGAGTGTTACTCCCTGTAAAAAGAGGCGTTCTCCGGGGTGCCTGAGATGTTTCTTAATGCACTGCTCACCATGCCTGCAGGATCCAGGTGAGGCAGGTGGCCAGGGAGAGGGACAAGGCGAGGCTGGACTTGGAGAAAGCGGAGAGACGCTGCCTGCAGCTCGGCAGGGAGTTGGACAAGCAATACATTGCTCTCGAGCACACTCAGAGCAAGCTCAGGTAGGAGGGGTCTTTTTGGTGGAGCAGTGAAAGTTTTCTTGTTGTTCCCTGCAGACTCTTCCACCTGTTTGTGAATCTCACTTGTTTTGCCGTTGTGTCAGCGGCAGAGAAAGAAGTTCCTGAAGCACCATACAGTCTACTGAGAGGGGGTGTCTGGACCTTATAGCCATCTGAGATCACACTCCATGTGCCCCAACCATGTTGCTTTTTCCCCCTAGGGATTTTCAAGCAGAAACAGAGGCAAAAGACCTGCTTTTGCAGCAAGCAGTCAGTCACCAAGCGAAGCTGGAGGCTGATACACAGCTCTTCCAGGGCAAAGAGGCCAGCTGGCAAGGGAAACTGAACCACACCATGAAGGTAAGTAGAACTGCTCTCGTGAAACATCTTCACTTCAGAGGAGGTGAAGCAGAGGTGCTTATTAAGATGAATGGTTTGTGTTGCTCTTGCTGGGAAGGGGGAAGTTTTATACAGAAATATCATCAGCCACATCCATGCTACTGAATTAAATAAAGAACTTTTTCCCTTCCCATGACATTATTAAACACCCATGTTGTCTATCAGGAGTGGTTTGGCCCTTGCCAACACCTGAACACCTGATGGCTGAGGCAAAAATTGTGCCAGAGACCATGCCAAAAGCAAAGGTGATACTGTCCATGTGCCTGGGATTTTCCCAGTTCTGTTCAGTGTACAAGTACAGATGGAGACAGCTCAGGACTTGCTGCCTTTGTTGACTGTGAGGGAAAGCATAGTTTTGTGAAGCAGAGGTGGAGATGAGTCTGTGGAGCTGTGAGCCCTTACTCTGCAAAACCCACTCCTATGGCTGTCCTTTGGAGACAAACCAAACACCAGCCCATGTGGTGTGTGTCGGCAGCATGCTGGCTGAAGTAAGATCTCCTGGAAGCTGTGCTGTGCTTGACATGCCAGTTATTTTACAGCTTCCTCCTGGTGGCCTGTGGCTGGTGAACCCCTCCTGCAATGTGAGGACCCACAACATCACAAAAATCTTCTCCCCTCTGTCTGCAGGAGAACATACAACTGCAAAACAAGGTCATGGAGATGGCTGAGAAACTGGCAGCCTCTGAGAAGCTGGTGTTGGAGTTGCAGAAAGAACTCAACTGTGTTGTGAAGGACAAGGTAGCCTTTCTTTCTCTATTGCAGTTAAATAGGAACTTTTTCTGTAAAATCCTGTGTATTTTGGGTCAGTTTTATGGTCTTCCCCTCTTCAAACTTTCCTGCACATTAATAGCAACTGGGAAAGAAACAATATTGGCTTTTGAAACTTGAAAAATAAAAGGATGAGCAAAGTTTGCAATTGCAGCAAATTCTATTAGTTTGCAGTCTTCAAGTGAAGAACTTCAGAGTTTGGTTTCCAGAAAATGAAAGCTTTCTTTTTCACAAGTATTGATGTAACTGGTTACTTTTAGTGTCTTCCACTCCAGAAACACATCTGGTAAAATGGATCTGGGGAGAGTTTGGTTTCTCATACTTGAAGAGAAATGCTTTTCCTCTTTCTGCATCTGACCCATCCCACAGGTGTTCATATGAACCCCTCCACTGGATCTATGTAGGGTGAGCTTTTGGCTCTCCATTTGGAGAGGTGATCAGTTCCTTGATGATGTTTCCCTGTGCTTGTGCAGCTTGGCCAGGTGGAGTCCCACAGTCCAGAGGTCCTGAACCAGAGTGAGTGCTTCGCAGAGATTGTCCTGGAGTATGAGCAGCAGTGCCAGGTACAGATGGGCAGTTCTCCAGCAGAGCTGTTGTGAAAGCACAGCTCCCATTAGCATGTCCCTTGGCCTGGGGAGGAAGGAGGCAGCCCTGATCAGTGCAGAGAGGGGATCCTTCATGTCTTGCTCAGAGACCTTTGCCAGTAGGCAAGACGCAGCAGTGCCCCCAGTAAAGCAGCCTATCTCCTTGCTCCTGCAGCTCTCCATCAGATTGTTCGCTTCCTGGTATACTGGGAGGGGGAAGTAGGGCTGGATTATAAATTTTTCCTTCCCTGTTATCCTGTAGCCACAGGCTTATTGCTGAGGAGCAGTGTAGCTCTGTGTACAAGGACAGACAACCATGGGCTCTGTCTCATTTCTTCTCAAATGCAAGGAGAAAGCTTTCTTTGGAAAGCGTGTTAATCAGCTAAATTCTTCTATCTTTTTGTTTTTCCCTTCTTCCTTTTTGCCCACATTTTAACAACCCCTACAAAAATTGTTGCTGCTGGGCTCTACTAGAGAGTCAAGGTGAGCTTGTCCTGAGCACACACCTGGTGTATATGTGTGGCCCCAAGCATTGATGTTGTGTGTATTGTACTTTCTGTGGGGTGCTGTGCTCGTGCACAGAGCTTTGGGCTCTCTGGGAAGTGAGCACTGCCTCCATTTCCCTTGTAGTCTTGTGTATCTTGCATGTTGTGAGTTGCTGGACGCTGTGTGCCTTGACTTCTGGGTCCTGTGCTTATTGCATCCTTTGTTTCCAAGTTCTGTATGTGACTGGGGAGCATCCCTGAGTAGAAATGATGAGTTACCAAATCCCCCCAGCAGGGCCTGAAATCTGCAGTTTCAGGGAAGCCATTTCATGCATGCAGCAGACTCTTGAAGCTGTAATTAAAGGCAAACGTGCTGGAGCACTACCCAGTGCAACATTGCTCCAGGTGGCACTAGAGGGTTGAAGATGTTCTGTGCTGCAATTTTTCCTCCCATTGAGCAGCCCCAGAGTTGCCTGTGAGAATAGAATCATAGAATCATAGAATAGTTAGGGTTGGAAAGGACCTTAAGATCATCTAGTTCCAACCCCCCTGCCATGGGTAGGGATACCTCCCACTAAACCATGCCACCCAAGGCTATGTCCAACCCGGCCTTAAACATCGCCAGCGATGGAGCATTCACAACTTCCCTGGGCAACCCATTCCAGTGTCTCACCACCCTTACAGTAGAGGATGAACAGGTTTATCCTTGTTGGATGCTGTCAGCCCCCCATCTCCTCTGCTCTCCTGTTTAGAATGGAGGTTAAACAAGCTGGGTTTGCATTTGTCTAGATCTGCTTAATAATATTTATTAATGGGTATCTTTGGAAGTATTGTAGTTCAGAATCTCCGTCATTTTTGTGGGTGGCAGCATATGGGATATGATTTGATGTCTGCTCAAAGTGGAAAATCCAAAGCCTGGAAATGTTCCCTTCCATAGCCCTGTGGGACTTGCCTCACTGCAAATCCTGCTCTTGTTTTGTCTGCAAGTAGTGCTTGTTGGCTAGCCCAGATGCCCACAGGAATGTCTTGAGGATGTAGCACAAACCTCTGGGCTATGTAAGGGGTCATATTGAGATCATTGTGTTTCTCGTGTGTTGTTCGCTAGTACTGGTTGTGTTTAGGTGAGGAGGGGTCTCAGGGGGTCCAGCCTTCTGAGTTGTCTGCAGAAACCTGTGGTATTTTGTGATTTTGCATGCAGGGACAGTTGCTTGTGGCTGTTTGTGCTTCACAGTGTGTAATGATGGTAGTCACAGTCATCTGGGATTGTATTTCTTTTCTGTTTCTTCCAAAATCTCTGATTTCTGCCTGTTTGGGGAGGAAGAAAATTCCTCTGCTTAATTCTGACTGTGCTGTTGAGGGGATTGTGCTGTTCATGCTGCAAGATCCTCTGAGTACACATGGCTGTTGGGAGCCATGGGTGCTCGGCCCCCTGCAGCCCTGGGGAGCTTTGTAGCTGCATCAGTCTCTGCTTCAGATGCTGTGGGACCAGAATGGATTGCTGCGAAGGGAGCTGGAAAGGCTGTATCTCCAACTACAGCAGAGCAGGGCTGAGAGAGGGCTGCCAGCAGGAGGTAAGATGGAGGAGGGTTTGGTGCTTCTCCTTCTCAGCAAGGACAAGGTCCTCTCCAAATTGGAGTTTCCATGTGTGTGTGTGTGGTGGTTTGCTGTGCCTGAGCTGCTGCTGCCAATTCTGGTATTGGGCAGCCATGGGAGGGAAGAAGGGGGTAATGGGTGGTTAGGAGGAGGGAGATCAGGGAAAGGAGGCTCCTCCATCTCAAAGGCTGGTAATGGTGAGTGGACTAGGCAGCTAGGAGTGAACAGGAGGATTTTCACTGTTAATGAATGTTGAAGAGACACATGATGAAGTAGTCCCAAACTGTGGGTTGTGAGGTTAGGTTGAGCATTAGGAAAAAACCTTCTGGCCCAAAGGGGCGATGCAGCCCTGAGACTGGTTGCCAGATAGATAGGAGATCTCCATCTTTTGGGGTTGTATGGACTTGACTGGATGAAGTTGCAGCCATCCGGATCAGGACAGCCAGGCCTATCTTATCTTGTAGGCATGTCCTCACAGGACTCCTCTCCACTAGTGTGCCACCATCCCAGCCCTCTGGTTCCCACTTCTGCATGCACAGAGACGTCAATGGAGCAGCTCCAAGAGCAGCTGCGGGACCTGAAGGTGCAGCTGGAAATGAAGGTGAGGGGAGTGCGGGGAAATTTCCTGACTTCTTGGCACAGCTGCTTGGCAAGCACCCTGGTACAGCATGGCTGATGGGGCATCTGCTGGAGATTTCAGGCTGGGGAGCAGGGTGGTACCATGTCTCTCTGGTGGGGTTATTGTATGTGCTTCTCTTAGCTGATAGGAGGATTTGAAGATCTCACTGGCTCGCAAAGGCTTTGTGGAAATCTCTATCACCCTGCAGAATATATGTGTGGTCCTTGCTGTTTAGGGGGAACCAGAGATTACTCAGTGTTGTTGTCACAGTAAAACCAGTGGCAGGACTAAGATGTGAAGCAGACAGGTATCTCCTGAGAGCATAGTGGGTTTTAAAGCCCTGTCTCCCTGGGCTTGCAGCACACTTTTAACCTGCTTGCCTAAGTTGACAGTATGAGCCCAGTCATACTGGACTCTAGACAGCCGTGAATGCTCATGTGAGAGGCCTCAGTTCCTGCTTTCACTCCTGCTTTTACTGCTGAACTGGGGAGGTCAGGGATGCTTGCTGGGTTTCCACTGCAGCACTACAAGAGTGAATCGTATACTGCCACAGGTGATGCACAGTTCAAGGTGCACAAAGCTGTTTGTAGATCTTCTGCCTGCTTATAGCCCTGCCTTTGTGCTCATCAAATCCCGGAGTTTCCAGCATTTTCAGGGGAGCCATGGGGAGCAGCAGCTATTCACCACCACATCTTGACAAGGAATGACTGTGGGGTGGAGGAGGGATATGAGGAGCAGTGGCAGATGATGCCCTCCCATCTCCCTTCTCCTCCCTGGGGTCCCTTGCAAACAAGAAGGGAGAAGTATACTGGTTGTTGGGAAAGCTGGGACCCACCAATATCTGCTTATTAGAGGTTGCTGTGTGAGACCGATTATTGCCCTGAGTTCAGCAGGGCCTAGAACTGCCTGAAGAGTGTCTCCTGTTGAGAAGGATCAATACGTTAATCTGAGCAGAGCTACTGGAGGAGAGAGGAGCTCTCAGGATTATGGTGCTAATACTCAAATTCTGTCTCCTCCCAACAGATAAACTATTATGAGGAAAAACTTTGATAGAGAGAGGAAAGACAGTGAGGAAAGCTTCAGGACTGAGATATGCAAGATGAAAGACCAGAAAAGAGACCTGGAAGAAACAGTTGCAGAGTACTGGCCTATAATTGATCACCTGAAAGAGCAAGAATATGTGTGGAGCCTGCAGCTGGAGGAGGGGTTTGAGGTGGAGCAGTCCAGGGTGGGATAGCATCACACTGAAGACATTTACCATCCAGGGCAGCAGCTGGACCAGGAAGGAATTGAGCTGAGGATGCGGCGCAGGAACAGAGACAGCCTGAGGTCTGGCACTGTCCTCTTTCTCTGGCTAAGACTGAGACTAGGGGTACATCCCCTGCTTGTACAGTAGGCTGGGCAGATTCCTCCTGAGGATGGAGAACTGCTTTAATTTGGAAGAAAATTTGGACAGTATTTCAGGGCTGCAGCTGTTTGAAATGAAAGGTCTGAACTCACCTTAAGTGAATGTTTGATATTTCAAGACTTAAGTTTCCCTTTATGTTTCACAAGCTTGCGTCAGAGGCAGTGCCCACCAAAGACTGTACTTCAAAACAGTGGGAGGAGTGAGAGCTTTCATCAGCATTTTCTTAGTATTTCTTCTCTTTCTTGGTCCTTCAGCAAACTTGCACCTACTTGCTAGATCATTGCAACTGGCTGTCTTTAAAGCAGCAAAAAATAGCTTGAATTTCTCTTCATAGCAAAACAGACTGGCTTGTGGGAGGGTAAGGTTGGCACTAAATGGCTGTTCATCTTTTCATTCTTGTGCTTTTGAAGCTAGTTCTGCAAACTCCCCAGGGGGTCAGAATGGCCTTGCAGAGGAGAATTGGGCAGGAAACTTGCTTGTCCATGCTTGCCCCCTCCTGCGTCCCAGCACACCCCACCACTACCCCTAGGCTTTCCTCCTGCGTCCTCCCTGGTGTACCTCCCTTCAGGAGCAGAGTTCCCTTTGTCAATATCCAAGCAGAGGATTTTACTAAGTCATTATCCCTGTTTTAGGGATGAGGAGCTGAGATGCGGTGTAGGTATAGGAGAAGGGAGATGACTTCACTGAAGTCTGTGTCAGACCAGGGGATCAAACCCAAATAACAGGAATACAAGGCATTTGAGCTGTGTTACCACCATCTCTGGTGACTGGTAGAGGGACTGGCTGTAGTAGGGAGCTTTCAGAGTTGTTGGAAAACATCTGATGGATGAGTGAGAAGTGTAGAGCTTCTCAAAGTGGTGTGAGAACTTTCTGTAATGTTTAAGTAATTGCCGTGACTTTGCAATCTAAAGAAAACTTCTTGCTGCTTCTCCAGCAAAAGTATGTTCTGAAGCTGGCTGAGCTCTTCAAGCTGTGTTATCAAATCCAGGTCAGCAAAATGGCTTTTATCTTTCAGAAGGATGCAGAGGTTGAGCATGATCAAGAGCTGTTAACAGAGTGAATGCCTGTGTGACGACAGCTGTAGGGCTCTGTAGCAGTAGCATTGGTGTGAGAGAAGGTGATTTCCCAATGCTAAAGGCTCCAAGGCCAGGACCTCAGGAGCCCAGGAGAGGCAGCAATGGAAGCAGAAGGAAAAAGTCATGGTCTCTGTGGAAGAAAAGACAGCTAAAATTGGAAGAGAAAGTTAACGAGGAGCAAGTTAAGATATGTGAGATGCTGGCTGCTGAGAAGAGAAAGCACCAAGATGAAACGGGAATAATGCAGAGATCATAGCTCAGGTGCTGGAAGGGAGAAGGTGTCTGGAGGGCTGCCCTCTGAGGGAAAAGGAGTACATCCCCAAGGCTCAGATGAGCAGGTGGACCAGAGTCTCTGCCTGTTGCAACTTTTGCACCAAAGGAACAGGGAAGAAATGAAAAACACTGTGATGGATGGATCAGTGCAGACATCTGTTGCAGTGAATGGCCTGCTCAATCTAGAAGCTAGAGCCAAAGCAGAAAGCATTTGTCAAGGAGAAGTGAAATCTTGATAGACAAGGAAATGTGCTTGGGAAAGAGACAGAGAGAGCAAAATTAAATATCTGCCTTCACACAGCAGACAAAAGCAGTATGTCAGGACATAGACTTGATCTGCAAGGCAACAGGAGGGAAAATAGCCCTGGGAGGCAGAGTGGCACAGCAGCATAGAAAGAAACATGACATTCAGGCCGTCAAAATTGAGGTAAAAAGGGAAAGGAAAGGGGCGAAACTGGAGCTAATGTAGCTGAAACGTGCACTGCTTGGAAAATGACCCAGAGCTTAAGAGAATGGAAGGTTTGCAGAACTGTGCTGCTGCTGAAGAAAAGCAGATGCCTTGTGAAACACAAAGCTGCTTAACAACATGATGGTCCAAAGACAGCAGCTATGTTCTCTCTTGACATTCTCTAGCAGCAGCTATGTTATTGCTGTCCCCCGCATGCCTTTTACTAACCACGGGAGTGTGGTCAGAGAGCTGGGATGTGATAACGTGGCTGTAGCTGGCTGTGCATTTGTTTCCTCTGCCTTGTACCGCTGTCTGTGGGATGCTGGCGCTGCCACAGGAAGCACAGCATGTGAATCCTGATGTGAAACTGACTTGTAAAGCAGCTGCTGTGAGGAGCACCTTGCCAAGCAGGGGGAGCAAGCAGCTTACAGCCGGTGTGCTCACTCTTGCACAAGAGAGGAAGAACTTCCCCACTCAGCTCCTCTGTCTCACACATGCAACACCACAAACTGCAATGCTGTCCACGATAGGCAGTCCGTTCTCCTGTACTTTTTCCTGAGGAATTTGGATCCTGTATGGGGTTTAGCAGTAGCTGTTAAGATATGTCTGACTGACACAGGACTGAGCTTCCTACCCACAAGTTCTAGTACTCGTGGCCTCATGAGAGATTGGGATACTGGCAGGGATGGAAGGATAATGAGGCATAAAGGCTGCCTTGGTTTTGGGGTCATATTTGTTATGTCCAGCAATGTAAAATCACAAAGGCTGCATAAGCAAGCTAACTTATCCAGATGTGGCTTTATTGCACTTGAAATGTTGGATTTGCCACCTGGTTTTCCTTAATGAAGTCTTGGTGTGTCTTAATGAGCCAGATCTCTTAGTTTCTACTTCTTGGCAGGCCTGCAAAAGAATTTCAGCCAGCTGGAAGCCAAACAGATTGAGGGTCTGATGCTTTTTTGTCCTTATTCACCTTTATTTCCCTTCTCTTGAAGACCCGCTCCTTCTCTGCCAGTCTCTTGATGGTCTTGTCATTTTGCATGAGTTATTGGATGGTTGTTTCTCAGATTTCTTTAGTTTCTGCCATCCTTGCAAGTCAAATGGGGATGGATCAGGGAGCCAGTGTAGAATGCCAAGAGCAAACTGGGCTTTTGCATGGTGTTCTCACTCTGCTGTCTCTCCCTGCAGGGAAGAGCTGTGCCAGCTGCTGGAGGAGAACAGTGTGCTGAAAAGTCAACTTGGGAGACTTCAGCAAGAGTTGAGGCTGGCAAAGGAGAAGGGCAGCGAGCACAATGGGTAAGAGAGGAGCCAGCTGTAGGAGGCTGCAAATGGGTGGAGAGCTGATACATGTAAAAGGAACAGCCACTCAAGTGCGTTTACCAGATTTCAGCTATTTTTCCTGCCTTTTATTTTCTCGATTCTGTGTAAGCCAGCACTCTCACACCCGTTGCTCACTTAAAAGCAGCCAGTGCTGGGACAGGTTTGGGGAGGTCAGAGCACAGAAACCAGAGCTGGGTTTGGGAAAGGCTATGGGGATAGGTAAGCTGTGGGAGGAAATGATGGGCTTCTTCACTACACAGGCATGTTGGCCTGCTGCTGCCTTAGGAAGCTTGAGGTTGGTACTAGGGTCACCCACTGAACCATAAATCCAAGGAGAGCTATGTTTCTGGTGTGGATCCTCCCAAGACTCTGCTAAGATGGCTCTCTTACTGTTCTTCATCACCTGAGTTTTAGGTCTCAGAGTGCTGCAGGACTTTGGGTGTCTGCAGCTGTCTGCCCTGGGTTGGGCTGAGTGACTTGTTGGAGCAGAGACACCTGATCCACCTTTGAATAAATTCAGGACCATATCTATTATGGCCTGTCTTTGCTTCCTCTTGCAAGCCAAAACCAGATGTGTGGCTCCCAGAACGAGGCCCTTCTCTGGGGGGACATGGTTTCCTGGTCTCTGTCCTGAAGCTCATAATTTCCTCTCCTTGAATAAATTCAGGACCATATCTATTATGGCCTGTCTTTGCTTCCTCTTGCAAGCCAAAACCAGATATGTGGCTCCCAGAACGAGGCCCTTCTCTGGGGGGACATGGTTTCCTGGTCTCTGTCCTGAAGCTCATAATTTCCTCTCCCTGACAGAAAGCACATGAGTGAGTTGGGCAGAGAGAAGTTGGAGGAACTGGCTGAAATACCAGAGTTAACAGTGTTGGTAAGAAGCTGTTAACACTGACAGGCTCTTGGCTGAAGGATTTAGGAGGACAAAACCTAAATGTACTTATAGAGGAGAGTGGGAATGTTTGTTTCAAATGTTCAAACCCAGTCTTGCTTTGAAAAGTCAACTTCATTTTATAGCTTGTCAATAGAGACAATTTGAGTGACAAAACCCAGTGAAGGTCTTACAGAAGGTGTTACTACAGAATTCCTGATGAGGTTCTCTTTACCTACTTGCACTCTTCCTCCCAGAGGTTTTGCTTACTCCCAGAGTCAAACACACATGCTAGCAAACCCTTGGACATGTGTGTACAAAAGGCTTGGCCAGGACTGCTTGTGTGCAACACAGACGAAGGTTGCAGGCTGTTTGTTCTTCATCCCATTCCTCATGCCTGGGTACCACAGCCTGTTTTTGGGCATGTCTTTTGTATTCTCTGAGGCCTTGAGCCGCAGCAGTGTGGCTTTTGCTGGCCGCTGCTGGTTGCATCTTCCATTAGTCATCTGCCACAAACCTGCTGCCTGTTGTGTGCTTTTCCTCCTTTGGAGCAAAGCTCTGTTGGTTGCCCGTTTTCCTGGGATGCTAGCAGAGGAATGGGGTGTAGTGTGTTGCTGCCCTGCTGTTAGATGCAGACTTTCTCCTGACATGTTATCTGTGCAGTGATCTGGTCAGAGCATGGGGCAGAAACTGCATGTTGCTCAGCACTGCTGCTAGGGATAGTGTCCTAGGAGCAGTGTCTAAGGATGCCCTTTAGTGTTGATGCGAACTGCTCTTGTAGCCCCTACTCTGCTCCTTCGTGTGGTACTTTCACACATGCACGTCCATGCATACTATAGTCTTTCCAGTCTAAATATTTCTGTTAAACAACATAGAATCACAGAATGATTTGGG
This sequence comes from Forpus xanthops, assembly GCA_032466535.1. Lineage (NCBI taxonomy): Eukaryota > Metazoa > Chordata > Aves > Psittaciformes > Psittacidae > Forpus > Forpus xanthops. The sequence goes on from JASSUY010017788.1 coordinate 18,106, forward strand.
TTGGAAGGGACCTGAAAGTCATTTTAGTTCCGACCCCCTGCCACAGGCAGGGACGCCTTCCACTAGACCTGTCACTGTCCCCCTTGTAAAAGGTCCCTCTCCAGATTTCTTGTCAGCCCCTTTAGGCACTAGAAGCTGCTTGGAGCCTTCTCTTCTGCAAACTGAACAAGCCCAATTCTCAGCCAGTTTCTGTAGCAGAGGTGCTCCAGCCCTTAGAGCATCTCTGTGGCCTCCTCTGGACTTGGTTGAACAGGTCCATGTCCCTCTTGTGTTGTTGCCCCCAGAGTTGGATGCAGCACTGCAGGGAAGGGTCTCACAAGAGCAGGGTAGAGGAGGAGAATCCCTTGTCCTCAGTGACACCCTCCAGTGACTTCCTTCAGAGATTCTATCTGTTGAGGAATTGAAGTCAGCTGCTTCAGTCAGGCTGGGAAATGAGGGCTTTTGTCCTCAGTGCCCACAAAGCCCTGCAGCGACAGCTGTGTTCCTGAGTGGAAACCCAGTGGGGACAGTATGGGACAGGTTGAATCTCTGCTGCCTCTCACCCCACTCCAAGCCTCTGTGCATGAATTGGTTTCTTTTTCTTCAACCTTTTCCAGAGTGAGGAGAGCAACAGGGAGATCTCCCACCTGAATGTAAGGATGTGTCAGCTGGGCCGTGAAGTCACTGAACACCAGGCTGGCCATGGTACTGGCTTTGACACCATCCCATTGTGGAGCCAGAGACTTGCAGAGGCTGAGTGGCGACAAGGAGCACAGACAGCTACAAGGCTAGAGCACCACCAGCAGCACGCAGTATGTTGGATGGAGATGGAACTGCTTCAACAGCAGCTGAAGGTTTCACAGGAGAAGGTGACTGTCATTCAGTTGGTGACAGGGTGGCTGCTGAGTGATCCCTGGGATGTTGGTATTGCTCATCTCAGGGCTCTGTTGGACACCTTCCCCAGGCAGAAAAGAGTGTCCTGTTCCTTTTTGTGGGGGACAAAGGACTTGCCTCCCACTCAGATACGTCTGAAGCAAGTTCAAGTGCAGCTTGGAGTAAGTCCTTACTTGCAGCTGACCCTGTGGTGTTTCCTCTGGCCTTGTCCTGTGCAGGCTGGCTGGGCAGAGGAGATGGAGGCTGAGTGAAGGTGGCTTATTCAGGAGTGCCAGGAGCTGTGGTTTCCCCATGGCTCAGCTGACAGAGGAACTAGAGGGGTGGCAGGATCAGGCAGGGTCTGGGTGGGGATGATGGGCCAGGCAGGCCATGTCTGAGGTGGGGGAAGTCAGAGCATGGAAACAAGGACCACTAGGACAGAGAAAAGCTAATGTGAGAAACCTCCAAATGTATTAATATCCCTCTCTTGCTTTGTACCCTGAGAAAAGGCTCAGGGACTGGCTTTCCAGACTATAGCTTGTGCCAGCCACTCCTAAAGCAAAGGTGGACCAGGCTTGCTTCCCCTTTTGCTAGTGGCAGGAAGCAGAGGACATGATGTACAGGCAGCGATTGAAGCTCAGCTTGCCTGTGATATATCGAAGAACAAATGCAAGTGAGCAGCCTTCTCTGGCTCCTGCCACTGCAGCACTTGAAGCTAGGACTCCCTCCCAGAGGATCCCACCAGTAACTCCTGCTTCTTGCTGCTCAGCAGGGAGAGCATCCCTCAGCAGGGGGTCCCTGTTTCTCCTGCAGCTCTCAGTGCTCTCCATTCTGGCTTTGTAGGCTGCCCAGCACACACCACTCCCACTGTCCTGCTGCTCTGCTGTGGCCTGGTTGGCATGAGAGCCAAGTGGGGGCTGAGGGTGCTTCCTAACCTCTCCCCTCATGTTCAGCACACCCTGGGCCTGTCCCATTGCTGGCAAAAAGCTGTAACCAGCTATTGGCCTTTCTGTGTTGCAGCTTTTAGAAGCCAAAGCAAGCCTGAGCCTGGCCCAGACTCAGCACGCTCTGCAGTTGCAGCAGGTCAAGGCCCAGATGAATAACATGGTGCCAAGGAAACACTTTGAGAAGCTGCAAACCAGCTTGAGAGCAGAGCAATGCAAGGCTCAGCAGCTCCAGGAAAACCTCCACCGGCAAGCTGAGCAGACATGCAGGCAGCTGCTCAGGACTCAGGTAAGCAGGGAATTGTGGGAACTCAAGGGTAACAGGAAGGGAGCGCTCCCAACCTGGAAGCCACCAGAGGTTTGGGTATATCAAAAGCCTATGTGGAAAATGCACTTTATGTTCAACACGCAGCTGCAGCTTTCATTCCTCATGAACCCAGTCACAGCTCTGCACTCAAACAGGAAACCTCCCCTCTCTAATCCACCTACCCCAGGCTAAGTACCTTGTGCTTGAGAAGCAGGAGTTAGCAGGGAGACTGTTGACTCAGGCTGGGGAAAGTTTGAGCCCTGTATGTGGAGATGTAGCCTGCATATAGTGCTGTGTTTTGTCTCAAGGGCACTGGGCAACAAAGTGTTAGGGTTTTGTGAGTTTGTGTTTTGTTTCAGGACAGTGTAATTCAGTTGAACTAACCTGAGCAAAGGGAGGAAATTATAACCTAAGGAATTAAAATGAGCAGACACAAAAGTTGTGTCCAGGGAAACTTGTCTCTCCTTTGGCTTTTCTGGACATGACCCACTGATCCCCTCGTGCTCTCCTTCAGTGTGTGAAGATCTGTGAGTAGGGCCCTGGGGAAATGGATGGTCTTGGATTGCCTGGGGACAACCCAACATTAGTCTTTGTTGCCTGCTGCAGGAGGAACACGAGTGTCTGCTGGAGGCAGCTAGGGAGCAGGCAGAGGCGCTAGAGCACAACCTCAGGAGTACTGAAGCTGTGCTGGCAGAGAGAGCAGCTCAGCTTGAAGATGCCCAGGTGAGTGGAAGAGGGGTTAGTGCTGCATGTTCCTGCCTGGGAACCCAGCATGGGGATGGTGAAACTTTAGCCTCCTGTCATTGCTGTAGGCCCAACTCTCCAGGAACAAACTACTGATTGAAGACCTCCGTGAAGAGAACAGGGGGGTTACAATGGCCCTGCAGGCAGCTGAGCTGAAGCAGAAGAGCACTGAGGAGAAGAACCAGCTGTTGGAGGACCAAGCCTCAGCCCTGAAGCAGCTCATTGGAAAAATCACACCAGCATCTTTGAGTGGGTGATGGGGTACCTGCTGTGGCAGCCTTGCCCCTGGTCCTGGTCAGGGTTTGTCAGGTATGGAAGAGATATGTCTGGGTTGGGAAATAAGCCTTTTCCTCCCTGGTTTTGCCAGGATATTCCTGGGTAGAAAGTAGAAAATGGAGAAACCAGACAGTCCTTTAAAGAAATTGGTCCTGTGGATAGCTGAATTTTCCTACTGAAAGCATCAGTGCTGGTGCCTTTCTCAGTGGCAGTGTGCTGTTGTAAGTCAGGTCGGCCTCAGGGCAGACATCCCACAGGAGCTGCCTGCACTCTGGCAGCAGCTTGAATGGTGGTGCAGAAGCTCTCTGCTGTTGGGGCCATGCTGTTACAGCTGAAAAGCCAGGGCAGGAGAGCTTTCAAGTTCTTGCATTTGGCTTTCTCAAAGCAGGAAATCTGGATTGTGGCATTAAAATGTCTGCAGTATTGCAGTACCTCCTGCTGTCTCCATCTGCTCTGTATTCCAGCAGCCTGCCCCAGCTGTTGTTAAACTTTTATTCCCTACAGCTTCTCCTAGGCTCTAGGAGACTCTGGCCCTCCTAAAGCCTGAGTTGAAGATCAAAACCAGCCTGATGCCAGATTGTTGCCTCTGTGGTGAACAGATCAGAAGGGCTGAGAGAAAAGCCTTCTTTCAGTTTGAACCTCCAAGACTTGGGGCAGAGATGGTGACCCATCATCAGTAGCACTGCCCTTCTTCAAAGGACACCAGGAGACATGGTAAGTGAACTGCATCATCCTGCCTTCCTTGTTGGTCCTCACACATCGGCAGTGAGCACTGCTCTTGCCAAAATAAGTTGTCTAACAGGTCACAAAGCCAAGCATTCACATCAACAAATGCCCACATTTTTTATCTGCCCATAGTGTTACCCTCTGCATCACTGCCACCAGTGCCCCTGCCTTGCTCTGTGCAGAGCAGAGGGTATTTACATGGGGGGTGTAGTTGGTGCTAGCTGTGAAAGGACTCCTAGGATTTTGGGGGCTATGGAGACTACTGTACAAGGGAGACTACACAAGCCTGTCTGGATCAGGGTAGCAAAGCTAGATAAAGTTAATACAAAGAAGAGGGCTTAAAAATAGCTGAAGCTGTTGCTGGTAGTTCAAGAATAAAAGGGGATAAATTGTCTGAGCTGAAACTCAGCCACTGCTTTTAAGTTCCAGCCTGCCAGGGCTGAGGGGTTCCCAGGCCCTGGGACAGTAACAGGAGGTGAGTGGAGGCTGACTGAGGCATCCTTGATCAAAGTTTGCTTTTTCTGCCTTGTAGATGAATGCTGAGACTAGAGTCGTAGCTAGGGCTTATGTTTTTGGAAGTGTTACCTCTCAGCCACTACTCAAGAGTAAGCAGTATTAGGAAAACCAGACGAAGAGCAGTTCTTCAGCTTTGCTCTGACTTTGTCCTAAGTGGAAGCCTTAAAATCTTCTGCTCCCTTACCAATCTCTACTATAAATAGTCCCTATACCCTGCCAGATCATGCTCTAGGGAATGTGATTCTTCACAGAGGAACAGAGGCACAGCCCAAGTGTGCTGGGAGAAACCACGGTGAGGCCCATGACCCAATCTGCAGGCAGCGCTCATTCACTCAGCGCCTTAAGAAACGTGTAGGCTTCTGGTGAGAGTCAAGGCTTCATGTGTGTCTTAGAAAGAAGCTTATGCAGCCTCATCTGACACTTGGAGGAGCAGCTCCACTGAGACACGTAAATAGCCAGTTGAGCATCAAACTTGCAAAGTCAAGGTGGGCAGGTCATAGTGTTTAAACAAAACGTTAACTCTTGAAAAACACTCAGTTGAAGGTGAAGCCATTTTTATTTTGCAATCTTGGAGCTGTCCTGCCTTCAGGAGCCCACCTAGTTGGTGTCTTACATGCACAGTGTGAACAAAGAACTGTTCCAGACAAAAATGAATCCATAAAACCTGCTTGTAGCTGATGGCCTTGGATAGACTCCCCTCACCCCCCAGTGCCACCCCCACTGTGCTGGATTCCCAGGATGGTTACACTACCAGGATGCACCCTGTGGTCAAGAAAAGCCAGACAGTATAGTTTGCATACTTTATAAACTCAGGGCTGATCTTAGTGTCAGTTATCAAAGAGGAGTAGCAGGGTATGCACTGCAGAAATGCTGAGGTATCTGAAGTCCTGCACATACCAGAGTTGAGTCCCCATTGTGGGCAAGCAAGGGTTGTCCCTTCTGTCCTGCATGCTTATGAAAGAATGTGCTCGAGGACTCCTTGTCTGATTAACTGCTCGCATTTCCAGCGGGGTAAGAAGTGCTGCATGGAAACACAAACTTTCCTTGCAACACAGGCAGAGTGATATGTCACTGCACACAACCAGCTCTGTTGTGCTGTGTGCCCATTGCATTGTGGTACCAGCTCAGAGCTGGGCCACACAGACAGCTTGCAGCATGTGCAGGGAGATGTGTGTTCAGAAACTGACATGCTGTGAAGCCAGGGTAAGCAAGGGGATGTCATGGGAGTGAAAAGGAAGGAACAGAAAGGACCACGCACTCTTGACATGGGTACCTGGCTATTCTTCTTCAACAGGATGGTGGTACCATCATCGATCTCAAACTCTCCATAGTCCCTTAAACACCGCACCTGCAAAGCAGAAATGCAGCTCTCTGATCATCAAGTCTCCCACAGAAAACACCAGATATCACTGCTAACTTAAAACACATGCCCCAGAACTGTTAAGTATGGACATATTCCTATCTGCCTGCTGGAGCCTCAACATGGAGCACATCTGGAAATGCACAACTGGACAGATCTCATGCTCTATAGACTCTACCTGATGTTCTCTTCCTGCCTCTGCCTAGACCAAGAGGCACCAGCACAGTCCTCCAGAGACTAGAGGAAGAGCAGCACAAGAGGCATGATGTGGGGAGCAGCAGCATTTCCAGAACTTTTCCACACACATACCAGAAAATGCTGAACTGTTAACTGTGAAACTCTTAAGGAGCAGGCTGATTGCCACTGTATCTTCTTTGGAAGAGAACATCAGAATAGACCATTTCAGCTACTGACTTTGATGTTTCACACGCTCTTGCTTTGTTCTGTCGATTGTATAAAAAGATTTATAGCTTCATGTATCAAAGTTCATTTAAAATAACAAGGAAAACCCAGTCCTTAGCATGAGAACAAGGTTTCTAGTTGATCTAGATTTGGTTAAGTTTCTGCAAAATGGGTAACGGGTTAAAAATTAAACAGGAGTAGTTTAGATTGGATATAAGGAAGAAGTTCTTTACTGTAAGGGTGGTGAGGCACTGGAATGGGTTGCCCAGGGAAGTTGTGAATGCTCTATCCCTGGTGGTGTTCAAGGCCAGGTTGGACGGAGCCTTGGGTGACCTGGTTTAGTGGGAGGTATCCCTGTCCATGTCAGGGGGGTTGGAACTAGGTGATCTTAAGGTCCTTTCCAACCCTATCTATTCTATGATTCTATGAAAATGCTAAAAAATTCTCATTGGGATTCAGACCACTCACCCCACCACACAGATTCCCCTCAGACTAGAAGTGCCATCTTTCAACAGACTTTGAGCCCTCAGTAGAAGAGGGAGTAAAATGCTGACAGGCAAAATGTAAAGAGTAAAACGTAGAAGCCTGTGGAAGCTTTGGTGCTCTTGAAGGCTTTGCTCAATGACCTGACTTGGGATGGGGGTGAAACTCTAAAAAACAGTGATTGGGCAAAAAGTTTGTTCACAAACAGAAACCACTTGCACTTACTTCGATGTACAGGCTTTTAGGAGGTTTTATGTCCTGTGTAAGGTCCAGCCCCTCCTCTCCTCCTACTGACTTCATGTAGGTAGCCAGAGACTTTTTGTACCGATTGAACCATTCCACCTGCAGACATTGACATTGATTCCTCAGGCAAAGCTGAACACCTAATGTGGAAAAAGAGGTCCCTAATGAGGGGTGGCATGGTTTAGTGGGAGGTGTCCCTGCCCATAGCAGGGGGGTTGGAACTAGATGATCTTAAGGTTCTTTCCAACCCTAACTATTCTATGATTCTATGGTACCTAGTTTATCTGTGCTGTCAGACCATGTTCCAAAGCATATTTGTACCAGCCAAAGGTGAATGCAGGCTTTTCTAAAAGGAAAGACTGCTACAGAGGGAGAGCAATCTGGATTCACGACACATTATGTTGATGTTAGCATCTTTGTACAGTGCTCTAGAGATGGCATTTGAGAGCAGCATGGGAAGACACAGTTCTGCTGGCTTTGAGTCTGATCTTCCACCTGACCCTTGAAAGTGCCAGGCACTACCTGCACTTGGTATCTGTTTGGGGTTGTACCCATAGACAGTGAATTAACAAACTGGTGTTTATAGGAGGACAGGTTAGGTGTCATAGTGGGGGAATTGTACCTTATTTTGACTCTACTAAATATAGTCCATCCAGAGGAATAAGTGGAAAGAGAGGAAGAATTTAAGACAAGGCTGACTCACTTCCTCTGCTGACATGTGAAACTGGATGGCATTTGGCAGGACACTGCCATACTCCCACCTCAGTGCTCGTATCCGCAGCAGCCGGTCATACCTGGTGGAAGAAACAAGGAGCAAGCCCAGCATCTTTGCTGAGGCAAACACTGGCAATATCCCCAGGCAACAAAGCAGAGAGCAAAACCTTGGGTCATTCCACCCACCTTCCTTTAAAAGATGAGATTTTGGACCTGTCCAATAATTAAAACGTTTAAAGAGCAGGAATAAACAGGGCCAGCATCTGGTGGTACCAGCAATGAGTGCAAGGAGAACCAGTTCTGCAGCTGCCCTGCTACTGCATCCTGCACGGGAACCACTCGCAGCAGCCAACCGTCCCAGTACCCACTGCTCCGAGACCTTGTTTAGTGTAGGCCGAGAAGAATCGACGCTCCGTGACCCCGAATGCCCGCCGTATCCCCCCGTGCTCCGCACCGCACTCACAGGTAGGCCAGGATGCAGCGCTGGTTCCGGAGCAGGCAGCAGTGACGAAACCGGATGAGGAAAATGAGGTCCGTGCGTCCCGACTTCGCTTCGGACCTGGAGGAGGAGCCGCGTTATAGAGCTGCGGGACGGCTGGGGTAGAAGCGCACACAGTCGGGTTGTGCGGGACTGGACAGGACGCCCCGGTACCGGGTGCTACACTCACACATCCGCCTGGTTCTGCTCGTACAGTGCCCGCATCTCCTCCAGCGCCTGCCGCAGCTCCTCCGTCTGCAACACGGGACAGGGTCAGCGCGGGCCGCCGCTGGGACGTGTCCCGCTCCCCTCTGGCCCTGTCCCGGGCCTGGCTCACCCGGAAGGGCGGGAGGCTCCCGCCGGTGGTGCGATGCAGCTCCCGCACCAGCCCCACCGCGCGCTCCCCCGCCATGCCGCCCAGCCGAGCGCGCGCGCGGGAAAACCCGGCCGCCCCGCAGCCAATGGGAGCCGTGGGCGGGGCCTCGCGGAGCGCGGGGCGGTGCGCCTTCCGCGGGAAGCGCCTCTGCCGTTACGTGCGCTGAGCTGTGCCGGGGCTCGGCGCCGGTGCGGAATGGGGTTCTCGTCCCACCGCAGCTGAGCGGCTGCAGACTAAGGTGTCCCCAGCCAAAGCACTGCCCCGTGCTGGGAGAAAAGGACCTAGGTCCTTTCGCACACTTCCAGATGGTGCCTTTCGTCAGCCGGGATTGAAGTAGGGAATGGTAGGGTGTTACCACAGACACTTTTGGGGTCACACTGAGAGCCCCTGAATGGATAAGGCAAAAATGTAGCGTTTTTACCCTGCAGTTAAAAAACAAAGTGGAAGGTGCCTGGAGCAAAGCTGCTGTCACCATTCCTCTTGTCCATCTTCTCTGGGATGCAGCTCTGACAATGTCCTGCATGACAACCCCCTCCGTGTATTACCCGGGCCTTTCCCAGTGCATCTCCCTTTCACCGACAGTGTCCTTGAAACCTGATGCCCCCCAAAACTAAGGGGAGAATAAGGAAAAGTTAGGTGTGTTTCTGGATGGGACAGGACTTTTGTTAGCACAGGAAGCCCTGAAAAGGGAATCAATAACCCAGCACCATGGCTTGTTCTGCTCCAGGAATTTATTTCCCTGACCATGAGTTTCTATGGCTACTGAGCAGTTTTGTGCAGTGCAGTTATGCAGTGATGGGCAAAAACTGGAGGAGTGGGGTTTGCACAGCAAGGCTTCTACGTCACGATCGAGACACCTCACTGTGGGTTATTATGCGTGAAGCATTTATGCTGCTCATGTTCAGGATGATGTGGTACCTGTACAACTGAGTGGGGACCGTGGCTGGCTCTGCCAGTACTCAACAAGTGTTGTATTTTGCATTTTAGACATGGAAGGAGAACGCCCAGAAATGCTCTGTTCAGCTGAGGGCTGGAGTTGGGCTTCTGTTTCTTGGCTGCATGGTGCTGCAACCAAGAGACGCTCCAGTTGTGTCTTGAGGGGACAAGTGGGGTGACATGGCAGAGCTGCATAGGGGTATTGGGTCACCTCTTGTCCTTGTGCTGTCATTGAAACGGATTCATGTCTGCCTTGTGCTGCTTCCTTCCATAGCATTGCGTGTTTTCTAAAGACTCTGACCTGTACATGGTATATTAGTGTCTACACAGGGAGTGCATTGCTGTTAACCAGCCATGGAGTAACATGATCATGGCTCAAACCCAAAGCCATTGGGGGGGATTTTGCACAGCATCAGGGCAGGATGTTGGTCTTCAGAGGTATGCTGCTGTCATGGCATTAATGAATAGAGTCATGGAATAGTTTGGGTTGAAAAGGACCTTCAGAGGTCATCTAATTCCAACCTCCCGCAATGAGCAGGAACATCTTCAACTAGACCAGGTTTCACAGAACCACAATAGACGTGTTTTTTTATGGGCAGGGTATCGAGCAGGAGGGCAGAGGCACAGTCTTGGGGTACCTTGTGTAAGGAAAAAAAGCTCTTTGAAGCCAGGATTTGTAAGCAGCATCTCTCCCCTTTCTCCTCCGGGCTGTCTGGCTGTGGCAGGGACATCTACCCTCTCCCTTCCCACTCAACCCATGTCACAGCAGAGGTGTGGGGCCTGAAGAAGCTGCTGTAAAGCTCATGATTCCCAAAGGGCTGTCACTACAGAAGCAGCACGCCTGGCTTGTCATTAATCACTGTGTTCTGCAGTGATAATGGCCCATCTGAGCCAGAGGAGATAATAGCAATAAACACACATCCCTAATTCCGACTGTGGCTGCTGAAAATTGTTTGTTGTGTCTTGACGAGGGATGGAATGTAGCTGAGCCTTGATTGAAAAATTTGAGGGAAGCTGCCTTGTCTTGCTCCTTTGCCAGATAAAAAAAGCCTCGTACATAAAAATAGACAAAATGAATGAAGAATTTACAAACATCTATATTTTGTGTTAGGAATCGTGATAAAATTAGGAAAACAGCTGAAGACACTGATTTATACAACTCTGACTATTTCAGGCAATGAGAGGTTTACATATCACAGTTTAACAAGATAAAAGGTCTCCCACGAAATACATAGATGACAGACAACTCATCTGAATTTGACATAACACAGCATCAAGTACACATGTAATGTGATGAACAGTGCCAGGTCATTCCCGAGTTAGTTAACACACAACCTCTTGAATAAGGCAATTCAAATATAACTCTTAGTTCAAATCACAACATACCCAGGCAGCATGCAGGGAAAAAGTCATTTATTTTGTACTTTGGAATGACACAACTTGCAACATGTTTCCATTTTATGTAGTTAGAGCAACAGGATATAAACCATTCAAATAATATATATATATATTTATATATTTCAAGTCAACAGTTGTCTTTACTGGAATAAAGATTATCTGTTTTTGGTAAAAATAAAACTATTTGAATTCACTAATTAACAAAATGCACAGTGATCAGAAATCCAATTCTTCTCACACTTGTCTTCCCGGCTCACTCGCTTTTGCAGCTGCCTACCCCTGGATTCAGAGAGCTCATTGCACAGAGGAATACCAATGCTCTGGATGTGGTTCCCAGTGTGCTGCGTGCTTTGCTGCATGGTTGCCTGACCTGATGGATGGTCGCGCTTCCATCACACCCGTATGTACCCCAAGACATGGAAACTGCATTTCGCATCTCTGTTTCTGGGTGCCTGATCAGTACAATACTTTCTGTCTGACCTGCCATGGGTCAACAGTTGAAGTGCATGCGGAAAGCCATGCACTGGAACAGGGCCCCATTTCTTTATTACCAATTCCTGCAGACCTTTATGAACAAGAAATTCAAGAAACTGAGAATCTGCTCAGAAGCAAAAACCTGAGCCAAAAATCTCTCTGATGTGGTGCAGCCTAATGGAAGTGGATGCATTTCCACTGCAACATTTGGGGTCACAGAAGATAATGAAGGCTCTTCCTAGCATTGAAAAGTTCTTTCAAGGGAAGAAACGAAGAAGGGAAATGAGACTTTTCTCTATTACAAAAAAGTATTGTAATTTCTGAACAGACTAATCTGAGCAGCTTGTCCCTCATAAAGGGCCGTACATCCCTCTGTTTAACTGTGTACTTGCAGGGATAGACCCTCTTGATAAGATATTGTGTTCTGCAGTGGCTGAGTCTCCTCTGCTCCTGTCCCCATGAGGGCAAGGGGACAGATGTGGGTGTCAGCAGAATTCCTTCTTGCTACAGGTGCTGCATGTGTTGTTGGAATGGCTTTGGCATGGGCCAGACCTCGTCAGGCTGAATCTCTGCAAAGCCCTGAGCAGGGGTTACCCATGTGCCACAGGGCCTCAAGGGCTAATAAAGGTATCGTGCTCATAAATAATGAAGAGGCAGAAGTTACCCATGAAGGGGTTCAAATGCCCCGAGACTGCAAATGGGTGGTTGAAAGATTTCTGTCCTTCAAGTGAGAAACAACAGCAGCAACAGCAGCTGAAACCGAGATCTTCCTGCTAGAGAGCTGTCCCAGCCTTCAAACCCCATCTGTCTGCGAGAGGAGCTACGGGAGAAACTGGATTTTGAGAGTGGTTGTGACTGGATTCCGTTTATCACCTTTATAAAGTTGTCTCGTGCCTCCTGTCTACTCTATTTACTGCTCCAGTAAAAAAATCATTGGCATGTTTCTTTGCCCTTAAACATACAAAAAAGCAAATCTCCAAAAGGTAGTGGGGAGCAAAGTGCTTTCACAATGACATTCAGAGCAAAGAGAGAGAAGCGACGTTTTGCAGATCATTAGAGAGCTGTCTTTGCCAGAATATTTCAAATCAGTTATTTCTTACAGGCATTTTCTGCAGTTTATTGTGAACAGTTCACTCTCAGCTATAGGGTTACTGATTTACTACTCTCTAAGAATAGGAAAACACCACAAATATAAAAATAGATGAGCTCAGCACGACTTTTAGGCTACCACAACTGTCTCCAATGGTTCCAAAAGTTGTAGATTGATACCACAGAAGATATGAAACAGGTTTTCTGACAGTGTGTGTCAGAGCATCACAGCTTGTCACTGTCATAAACACGCTGGGGAGAGTGGCCGGTGCCGCTGCATGGGGTAAGCACGGAAATGAGTCGGAGCAGGCAGATGCTCAAAATCAGTCTCTGCCACCACTGGAATATTGCCCCATGGGGAATCATCTCTCTCTGCCCATAAAGCGTAGAGATATCTCATTGGGTGGTGGCTGAGGGGTTTCCACCCTGGGCAGGGGAGGAGGGAAGCAGGGCTTGCTGCGCTGAGAATTTCTGACAACCAAAGCCTTATCCAGTCCTGTGCTTTACCCACAGGAGGGAGATGGAGCGTGGCTGCAGAGTTGCCTCCTTTCACCTTCACATGGGGAAGAGCACCCAGAGAGCCGCAGGCCAGACCCTGCCCTGTGGGCTTTGGCCAGGACCCCAGCGGGATGGTGGCTCTGCTGGGTACCCTGAGCCTGGGCTATGGTGGCCCAAGGAATGGGCTTGCCCAGTCCCAGCCTCCCCCTCCAGCACATGCTACCAAGTCCACCAAAAACTTAGATTTAAATATTTTGCTTTGTTTATACAACATGTACAGAATATACAGCATCGGAATATTATTTCCCAGTAGACTACAAGTGTCTCCCAAGATGACCTCTTTTATCAACAAATATATATATATATTGAAGGTAATAAAAGAGTCGTACCAACAGATATTATGGCTTTTCAAATAGTGTAGCTGCATTGTGCCATTGAACTTAGGAGGAACCATGAGAGAGACAGAGAGATCAGGAGGCTTCAGCTGCTGAGCCCAAACGTGACCCTCAGCTTTGATGCTGCTGGGGCAGTGATGCAGGCAGCAGAGGGAAGGTGGGGTGGAATTTAGGACCCGTGCTCTGGTTTCTGTCTCCAGGCAAGACAGTTCTAATGCAAACATCCTTTCAGCCCTGCTTGGCAAAATTTGTCTGTTCCCAGTTGGGCTCTGCCTGCCCCATCCCCAGCGGGGGGAACTGTATGGCGCATTGGGCTGTCAGAGATCTCTGTGTCTTTCTCGGTCCAGGTTTGCACAAGACATCTGTCTGCTCTACAGTGCCCTGTGGCTATGAGGGGAAGGACTCACAAGGTGACAGTGACACAGGATGTGGGGAGTGACTGGTGGGTGGCTGGGCTGACTGGTGCTTCAGGTGCATCAGGAAGGGTGGTGGCACCCTCCTCCCTGCCTGCATCCCTGTGCTCATCCTGGGGAGATGGGGAGCTCCCCTGGGGCTGCTGGGCAAGGGGACAGTGGCTGCTGTCAGAGGAGAGCAGGAAAGCGTGAGCATCACTTCTGGAGCACATCACAAATACCAGAGGACGACCTTGTCTCGGCAGTGGCCTGGCATGGTGTGCCCAATGGATATGTTACCTGTGCCCCAGCACTGCATCCTTGCTGTCTGACATGCCTCGAGGGGTGCATCTAACCAATAGCTGTTCTCCTCACTTTTTAGGATCCATTTTGAACTCTTCTGCATCCTGCAGTTACAAGGGGTTCTGGCTGCCTCATCTGTGGGGAGCTTCCGTCATCCCTGGGACAGGCTGTGCAGGCAGCACCCAGTTCCCTGCCTGAATATCCCTCCAGTCCTAAGTGGGACAGAAGAAGGTGCTGATTTGACTTACATCTCTGCCAAGACAGATGTGCTTCTGTGTCTTCTCCAAGCTCGTAGCCACAGCCTGTTTTCTGCTCCAGGAAGAGAAGCAGTTGCTTTCTGTGCAATTCAAGTGTGCGAAAATGGCTTTTGGAAACTGGAGCATTTTGAGAACTCAAGCATTGAGATAACTGGACCACTTAATTACAGCAGTAAATTAGTATCAGATATAAATCACTGCTGCTGTAATTTTTTGACTGATTCCCATCTCATTTCCCTCTTCTTCAGAATATTATGGCCGGTCCCTGCAGGCCTCTGGCTGAAATCAAGGCCAATGCTCAGATGAAGCATGGACAGCCCAGGCCCTTCGTTTGGCTCTGCTTGCAGGCTGCTGAGCAGGATGGTGGCTCTGCCCGCTGTGGCAGTGATATGGAAAACAGCACACACAGTCTCAGGGGGAAACTGCTCCCTTTGAGATGTGTGACCTTTCCTGGAACCATAAAATCACAGAATGGTTTGGGTTGAAAGGGACCTTAAAGCTCATCCAGTTCCAACCTCTGCCATGGGCAGGGACACCTTCCACTTGCTTCAAGACCCTGTGTCCAACCTGGCCTTGAACACTGCCAGGGATGGGGCAGCCACAGCTTCTCTGAGTAACTTGTGCCAACAGCTCACCACCCTCACAGGGAAGAACTTCTTCCTAAGATGTCATCTCAGTCTCCCCTCTGCCAGGTTAAAGCCATTCCCCTTTGTCCTGTCCCTACAGGCCCTTGTCAAAAGCCCCTCTCCAGCTTTCTAGTAGCCCCTTTAGGCACAGGAAGCTGCTCTAAGGTCTCTCCAGAGCCTTCTCCATGTTGGACAAGCCCAGCTCTCTCAGCCTGTCTCCATAGCAGAGCTGCTGCAGCCCTTGGAGCACCTCTCCTGACAACAGCTTTGCTCCCTGACTGCTCCTTGTGGGAGTATCTCTTGGGCTTGCTTGTTGGGTTGGGGTAGAGGTAGCACATGGCATCCTCCTTGTCCTCTTCTTCCTTGATTACATGTACTACCTCCACCACATGCATGCCTCTTTGCACAGAGACCTGTGGGATCCATAGGGCTCCATTTTACCAAACTCAGCATTCTGTGGCTTTTACCAGCATGTATGTGTTTCTTCCAGCAGGAGCTAGAAGTCTGAGGAGAATTCACCAACTTTTCACCTTCATCCACAAATGAAACCATTTTGCTGAATTGCTGAGCAATGCCCTCAACAGGTAGTCTTGAAAGCTGGGTTACTTGCAGAGCTGTGCCTCCTGATGCTTAACACATTACAGAAAACAGACAAGTGTTGTCAGAAGCTGAGCTGTTGTCGGGGGAAAAATAACTAACGTTTTCTTTCTTGCTAACAGCTTGGCTCTAATGTAGAAGGTATTATCTCAATCTTTTGCTCTCTGGAGCAGCCAGAAGTAGTGAATGTTTCCTGATTAAGAGCAGGACAAGTAGGTCTCCTGCATGGCTTGCTGTGCTCGCGTATTTTTCTCAAGAGCTCAGAAGATGAAGGAAGCAACATGGGGCAAACAAATGAAGACACAACAGGCATCAGTTCATTTTCATCTCTACAGGGGAAATTCATCCAACAGGCATCTAATAGCTGCTCGTATTGCAAGGCAGTACTGTGACAATGCACAGGGCTATAGCTGAAAGCAAGGGGCAAGGGAGACAGCATCGTGCCAAGCAAGGAGAAATCTGATTGTGCACCTCCCTACATACCTGGGAGTCACAAACCCACTGGTTTGCAATTCCTTTAGTAACAGTCCCAAATCAGTCTGATAGCAACCTAGGACACGTTGGCACCTCCGGGATCCAATCTTTCCTGTGCTAGTGAAGCAGTTTAGCAGCGACCCATCAACTCCCCACGTTTCTAAGTATTTCTGCAAAGAAAGAAGTCCATCTGCAAGGAACTCATATTTCTGTGAGCAAAGAGCCTGCCGGGGGCTTTGGGCTGCGGCAGAAGGGCAGAAGCTCTGGGTGATGACAATGCCATAGGTGGTCAAGAAAACAGAGGAGCAGGGCAAGGTTGTACTTCCATGCAGGTCTCACCATGCCTTCATCTGTAGAGAATCCGTCTGAGCTAGAAATTAATCCAACCTCAACAAAGAGGTCAGGAGGTGCAAGGAAAATGCCCTGTGGCACTACTCTGTGTCCTGCAAGGGTTCAGGAGCTTTAGGTGTGGATAAGCTCCCCAAGCCATTGTAACTTTCTTTGCTTAAACTCTACCCATTTTAAGCAGGGGCAGGAAAGTTTTGTTGGCAGGTAGAAAATTTAGAGCATCAAGAACAGGCTTCGTTCTGAAAGAAAGGGGTTGAGGAGGACCTTGAACCCCCAGTTCTGATTAGTTTGCTCTGGAACTGTAGAGAAAGGGTTGGAGTATCTGTCAGACTTGGTAATGGTGGAAATAGAGCAGAAATGTTTAAACTTCAAAAAACTCATGAGTGAGGGACAGCAGCATGGTAAAAATCAGTGCCTGTGGGTAGTGGCTGTTATGGTGCCTGGGTGATGAGCAGGAAGGGCTCAGCACACCGAAGTTCAAGTTTGCCACTTGTGCGTGGAGACTCACATGGTCCTTTGCTTCAAGGGGCTCAAGCCCAAGACGCCTTCTGGAATGGTTAATCTTTGCCCTGAGATACAGAGAGCCTGAGCTAACAAGCACTGCTGTTTGGTCCAGTGAGAGGGGGGACTTCACTCAAATGGAAGCTCCAGTTGTAGGGCAGGAGGGAAATAGAAACTTCCTCTGCAGGGAGCCTGAAGGAAGAGGGCATGTGAAGAGACTCTGTATGGGGGACCAGCACAAAGAAAGCCTACGCTGGATTATCTCCTTGCTCAGACAGCCTCTGTGGGGCCTTGAGATAGCCCTATGTGGATGCTGGAGAACCACAGCATCAGGCAGCATATATGCTACTGGTGCATTGCTAATGCTCCTTCCCAGCACTACCTGAATGGCACACTGCTGGGGCTGGGGTATGTGTGTTCTGGGATGTCCAAGAGCTGTCCTAAAGTAAAACAGGCAAGGGCTGTTTTAAATAAAATAGACAAAATACTGCCTGGGGTTGGTACCTGTAGACAGCCAAAGATGCTAGAGGCTCTGCTATAGCTGTGTAGAAATGCATGTCTGTAGCTATGGCAGGTGGGTACATGGGGGAGACATGTTGTGACAGTGCCTAAAATGGGGTTTCCAGGTCTGGGTGGGACCCCACAGTGCTTTACCCTTCCCTGTGCCTTCTGATGCTGGACATCCCACTGACATCTCAAGAGAGGGGAGCTCCACATTGATGTTCACTTTGGGAGAGAGCCAAGGGGGGGTGCAGGAGAGAGCAGTGAACTACCCTGGGTGCTCAGAGGCAAGGCTGGCCATTCTTGAGATACTCCAGAAAGACAAGACCCTATGGAGACTTTTTGGGTGCTCTCAGGGATGTATCATAGACAGCAAACCCTATCAGTAACAGCAGTCTTCTGAGTATCTTTGCTGAGAACAGCTTGTCCAGATGGGCCCTTTCCCTTTGCAGCATCCCTTCCCTTTGCATGAGGGGTGTTGCTGGCTGACAAAAGGCTCTTGGCACCTCTAGTTCCAAAAGGAGGCAGGCTCAAGTCCTTAAAAGGTGAGGAATCTCACTGTATTTATTGTCCCCTGGTGCTTTTTGCAAGAATAGAGATGCCTTTGGATGCTTTCCTGTGCAAGCCAGATTTTTACAAGATAAACAGGGTTTCTGCAGCCGTGCTATGCATGTGTGTATGTGTGTGTGGTTGGTCATCACATGCTCAGAGAGGCCAGAGAGGTTCCCCGTGCTCTGTAAACATGCTTCCCCAAATGGTGCCAAAGCCTACACGAAAATAACTCAGGGATTTCTCCTGGAATAACAACCTCGGCATTAAGTTTTCCCTCTTTTCATCACTTTCTGGCTATGCTCAGCTCTGTCCTCCTGGAATGCAGCTGAGTGTCCTCCTTAGGTACGTATATGGCCCCCAATGCCATTGCACTTGATTCTGACCCAAGCATTTAAAAATAGCTGTAACAATAACACATGGGCTCTGTTTCTCCTTTCCCTGCCTGTAGCAGAAATAGCATGGTGAGTTTATAACCTGCATCCAGACTTGTTACCAGAAAGGGCTCAAAGCATCCCTTTTCCCTATTGTCCTTTAAGGAAGTGATGAAAGCAGGGAGAAAGATGTACAAACAACTCTTGCAACCTGCTCTTGCTCCAGAGCCACTGCTGGAAATGGAGGACACACAAGCAGGAATGTTGTTTGGAGACAAGGGATTTGCATCTCTGGAGCAAGTGGTTCCCGTCCTGCCCTGGCACAGGGGCATGTAGGAACTAGTAGTTCGGATAGGCTAAGCCATGAGATGCTGCAGGTTTGTGGCTCCTGTTGGCACCAGGGACTTGCAGAGTCCTGAGCTCTTTTGTACCTTTTCCATGTGTTCAGGTTGTGACTGGGATTTGCCTCCATTCCAGTTGGCTTCTGAAGAGCTGGGGATATGGTTTTGTCGAGTTGCTCAGAGCTGTCAGTGCTCTGCGCGCTCCTTCCATTTGTCCCCAGGCACTTTGCAGTATCCTGTTGATTTATTTGGATGTCAATCTCTGAATGTTCTTTGTGCCATGGTGCGTTCTTTTCCATGGGGAGGTATGCCTTTGGCTAGTGGGGTGATGAGCGGGGGTGAAAGCAGCTGGGGCAGGTGAATGGAGAGGGGCTGAGGGTTTGAAGTGCTGTTTCTGCCAACCTCCCTGAGCATGGGGTTTTACCAGTGGTACCCCATGCCTTTCCCTTCTGAGGGAGGGTGGAGAGGCTGGCAGAGATGGGATAACACTGGCATCAGAAAGGGCACATGGGGGGCAGGTGCCCCATAGAATGGGTGTGAGGGCAAGATGCAGCCCATGCTGCGGCTGTGCTCCTTGCTGCCAGCTGCGGGTGTCTCGCAGAGGAGGGCAGTTTGCTTTTGCCTTTGGAGGGCTTGGTTTAGAGATGAGGTTGGTGCAGATGGGCAGGCATTGCACCCCTGCAAACACAGGCGGTCCTTCCCCTCCTCGGCATGGCAAGGTGGCAGCCAGGTAGAAAGCTCGCTGCTCATCCATGGCTCCTCCTGGGCAAATAGACATCATGCTTTCATAAGCTTGTTAAAGATGCCAGAAAGCACATGGCTGGCAGAGAATAATTGCATAAACAAGGCTGGTGTTTACTGTGTGATTTAGGCCTTGTCCTAAGCAAGCAATGTTCCATCATTCCCTTCAGAAAGCTCTCTGAGCAGAACGGTTATTTACTGCCTGTTAAACTGAGCTGCTACACAAGTCTCGTTTGACTTGTTAATGACTTCAGCAATGGCAATTCATTCTGAAGAAGCAAATGATGAGAGTAAAATACCAACATTACCTTTCGGCAGATGTAATTACTGGGTCAGGAAAGCTGCTCTGCTTCCGTGATTCACTGCCTAGGAGAAGCACATGGATGTGACTGGCTGTGCTCACTTGGGGCTTGATGAGCATTGGAGCTTGACCTGCATTCATCCTGAGGGTGCTGAGCACCCACAGGCATTGTGGGGCTAGTGGCACAGCAGGCAAGAAGCAGCATAGTGTGTAGGGAAGGGCCTAGTTTGCATGAGAGCAGCCTGGAGATGATGTTAAATCCTCTGTCTGTTGGGGTGTGTTACCTGCTCTGCCATGTATCCCTTCACAGATGGGAATTTTACTGCCCCTGGGCCTTTACAGACACGGTCATGCTGCAACAAAATCAACCGCCTCCTATCCTCTCTCTTTCTGCTTGGTGGCACATGTCCAGCCTGGAGCTTGAAAGTCAGACCCTGCTGGTGGTGCTGTGACTGGCTGTGTGGTCTCATCCTGATCCTGCATAGTGGAGTGGCAGGAGCATGGGCAGACCCCCAGGAACACGCACCCCAGCCATGTGCACCGCACTGGGAGGAGCAGGGGGAGCCCCACCAGATGAAGGCAGCGCTTGCTTGGGACCTATCTCCGGAGCTGCTGTTTGAGTTCAGCTGTCAGAGTGGGACCTTGGAAGCATCACAGGGAGGGTTTATCTAAGGACACCTCAACAGATGCTGGATGAAACACAAGGAGGAGCAACATCCCTGGCTATGTAGAGGCTTTCGTCCTCCTCAGTGCTGGCTGAGATCAGAAAACATGTGGCCATGTGGATCAGAAACAGCCCATGGCATCTGGACTGTGGCATGGGCAGGAAGCTGCCCAGAGCAGACCAGCTCCCTCTTTGCTCAGCAACCTCATGGGATGTCTCAGATCTCTGTTTGCACCCACAGTCCCTGTCCTGGTAATGCATCTCTTGCATTCCCACTTATCCTTAGCTAGTAGCTTAACCTAGTGCAAGTCACCTGGAGGCTGAAACAGCAGAAGCAGTTCTGTGTAACTAGAAGACAGAAGCAGAAAGAGCTGCTGAGTACCATATGTATGGCTCTCCCCCAGTCTAGGGCAAGTCAGCACTGATGGGGGACCCGACACAGGTGAAAATCAGTTGCACTGCGGTTTTGCTCTGGGTGGTCTCCTGCATCCCTCTGAGAGCCAGGTGGCCTGCGAGCCCTGTCTGTACCGCAGTGCACCGAGCCCGAGGCACAATGGAGATGGAGCAGGAGAAAAGCCGTGATATGGGACAAGAGCAGGCGTGCAGAGGCACGTTTGCCCCCCATCAGTGGCAGAAACACAGTGAAGGCAAACCAATAAGTAGAGATGGTTGTAACAAAAGGAGAGACAATGGGAGGGGAAGGTTTTCCACAGAGAATATGCAGGAGCACTACTGGATCCATCAGGAATCATTACAAACTTTATTTGTCTGTGCATTGTGTACCATTTATAAGGATCATCACAATTAGTGGACTCACTGCCTATAGTGGTGGGCAATACACACAAAAGAAAAGTCAATGAAGCCAAACAGATGAAAATGAAATCATTGTACATAAAGGTAATCATAAACCTGAACAATCTGCACCTGTGTTTGATTCTTCCTGCAAAACAATGAGAATCAGAAAGAACTTCCCCAAAAAAAAAACCTGTCAAAAATGAAAAAAAGGTTTGAGAAGAAAAAAAAACCCAAACCCACAACTTCCTTTTCCTAGAGAAAAACCTTACAACACGTTAGTTAAAATTTCCACAGATTGTTCAAGATGAGTACAAATACTCCCAGCCAATTGGTTATGGTACAAGCATCAGATGTGGTTTTCAGCTGAGTGGGAAAAGCTCATCAGTGGATGTGCAGTCTGGGCATTTGCCTGGCTGGGACACCAGGAAGCCTGGTGAAGGGCATAGGGAAAGGAGATAGCTCTCAACACCAGTGCACAATGTCATCCCTGTGTGGTGCCCTTGCGAGCTCTATGTCTACACCTTCCCAGGCTTGGCTCGCTAGCCCAGTCCATACTACAACTGGAGTTGGGAGGTGATGCCGAGTTACATCTCCCTGTCTCATCCTTCCCACTGGTTGCAGCTTTGAACAGTGCAAAATGTGGCCTTTTTCCTTGGGGGATGCTTCCTGGTTATGCTTCCAGTGGTGTGGGAGATCTTGGTACAGCCTTCAGCTCTTAGCTGAGTTATTCTGCCTCCAAATGGCTGTGGGAAAGGACCAGGTTTAGGGACTGATCCTGATGGCTTAACGCTCAGAAACAGGGGCTGTCACTAGACCTCTGGGGACACAGGGAATAGCATGGGGCTCAGGGGTTTTGAGGCAGCCACCAGCTATAAAGGCAGAGGAAGGCAAGGTACTGGGAGCTAGCCACGCTTGTCCCCCTTCGGCTCAGCTGCTTCTCATCCCACCCAGGTTCACTGGGACCTTGTGAAAACCTCCTGCATATGGTGGAGGCCTTCACACCAGCTTCAGCATTTCCTAAACTGGCCAAGGTAGGGGAGCCCCAAACACACGGGAAGACAGAGCCTGCAGCCTCTGGAGTGTGGGTTTTCCTCCCCTGAAAACCTACATCTGCATGGCTGTTATTGCTTCTTGTGGACCCACGTGCAGAGCAATAAACAGGGACAGCTTTCCCTCCTTTTATTCCCACTAAGAGGAAACAAACGAACAAACAAAAAACCTATGGCAAAACTGAACTAACTAAAATAAATAAAACCTGGTGAAAAGAAAACACTTGTATCTGCAATGCTCAATCCACATGGCTGGAAGGACTATCCTATAGGATGCTATATACAGATAGGGTTCATTTCATTCATGCAAATGTTACAAGTACCACGACAGCATGCCCGAGGAGGCGGATGAAACAGGAGGAATGCCCCTGCCACTTTGCACAGCCTCGGCTTAGGACACAGGACACGAGGTTGCGGCTGCGCATCCCTGAAGCACGGAGGGGAAAAGGTGAGGGGCATGTGGGAGGAAATGCTACTTGTACATACGTCAAAACAAAACAAAAAACCCAACCCCAAATCAATGACGAAAACGGTTTGTGTTCTATCCTTAGAAAGCTCCCAATTTCCCCTTGTCTTCAGTTCGGTCTCTCACTTCTCTCCAACAGGGCCAGAGGGGATGTTCCCGAATGGTGAAGGCAGGTGGATGGTGGTCGGACATCAGGACCCTCACTTTCCTCTCCTTCCCTCACCCACTTCTCTGTTCCTTACCAGCTACTCTGGCCTTCCCCATACTGATGCACCCCGGCTGCCTTTGCATCCATCCTCCCAGGGAGCCGTCAGGCAGGAGAGAGTGATGGGAAAGGGCTCAGTAGCTATCAGCTGCTCCTGTTGGTAGAGTTGCAGAGAGGGCCCTGCTGCTGGGCTCCTGGCTGGGGCCGCTGCCCGGGGAGGGGTCCTGCTGGCTTTGGGGTCCTGCCTAGTTCAAAGGATGCTCCAAAGCCGCTTTCCGTCAGCAGGTGTGTGAACATGGCAAATCTCTTTTATTCTTTCTCTGTTCATTATACACAGCTTTATATCTATATCTATACCTATATATCACTCTATATAGATACATATAGATATACATATATTTACTATCTTTGATTGTCCCCTTAGAAGCCCTTTATGTGGCAGTAGGCTTCCAGAGATGAGAAGAATATGTACAAGAGCCAGAGGAGGATAAAGAGTGAGGATGTGAGCAGCTTGGAAGTCCGCGGCCCGCCCAGCTCACCTCCAATCTCAGGTCTCCGCCGGTAAAGCAGCACACCCACACTGATAAATGCAAAAATGGTGAAGAGGGTGACGGAGAAGGCCAGGGTGCCAGGTGAGACTTGGAAAGCTTGTCCGTGCGCCGCGTGGTAGATGGCTGCAATTGACCAGGCCACCCCGATGCCCAAGAAAACGTTCACGGCATTGCTCCCGGTGACATTCCCGATGGAGGCATCTGCATACTGGTCCTGCGTTGCTGCTACTTTGCTGGCAAAGGTGTCTGCAAAGGGAAAATGGAGAGAAACCTTCAGAAAACATCCAGCTAAGGAGGGACATCACCAGGCAGCTTGGGGACAAATGTCAGTGGCATCCCTTTTGGGGAATGAAGATTGTGGATAAGTGGATAAGGTACAACCCTGTCTATATGCACTCCCAAGTAAGGCACATCTGGCCAGAACCAGAGTGACAGTCAGGGTCCAGAAATGCCTAGGAGGGAAATTATAATGTCCAGAAATATGGGGCTTCCCTCACTATGGCCCCAGACACCCTACGGTGATTCAAGCATGAGATAGCACTTCCCAATATGGGGAACATATACACTATGTTGGCCCCTTCTCCCACATGCACTAATTTGTTGACTTGAAAAACACCTTAAAAGGTTGGAAAAGCTTTATGGGAGCCACAGTGGTTTGTGTCTGTACTTGAGGTCTCCTGAAGTTTTCTTTCTGTGTTTTTGTGTTTGCTTTAATGAAGTCTCTCCAAAACCTTTTGCCTCACTAAAGTCATTGCCTTGTGGAGACCCTGACACTTTGGTAAACAAGTGGTCATCTTTCACCCCTTAGGGAGAAAAAAACATGCGGGTGGGTGTACGCTTGCCTGGGTTCTCCACCAGCTTTAATACTGGTGGCAAAAGAGCTGTGATAAAACTTGGCTGGTCTTCTATATGGCAGATCTTGTGTCAAGTAGACCAGCACAGTGCTGCTCTGCACCGTAGGGTACTACTGATTTTGTATCCAACCACACTCTGGATCTGTAGGGGGGTGAGCAGGAGGGGGATAAGCACCTGGGTTTTGTCTGGGTGAACTCTCTGAGCTGATGATGAGAAGATGAATCCTTAACACATCTGCACTCCCAGATCACCTTGGCTACAGGCAGCAGTGTGGCTCAGAATGAGAAAATGGAGAGGTCAGATTTCACGTTTTTAATTCTAGAGTTTCCTTTATACTCCTCAGTGGGGCTCCAAGGTGAGATGATGAAATGCAGCCTGGCACAAAGATCCAGTTTCATGTAACAGGAGGGGCTAGGCACCTATAAGTGAGAATGGCCATTTGCAGCCAAGAAGTCAAAAGGCTGCTTTATATTTTAAAGAAGCTCCCATGGAAATGCATCTGAGTGCTGAGGGAATGAAATGGCATTTCCCCTTGTTCTCAGCCTTGGTTACAGTGCAGTAATGGGCCTGTGGGACAGTGCTGATGCCTCTGCGGCTATCCAGGTGCCCCTGTGGGTGGAGAATGATGAGCCAATAGTAAAGGAGGCTGGGCTGTGGCAAGTCAATGTGCATTGGGAGGACAAAGTCACAGTCTCTGTGTCTTCTGAGGCTGGGTGACCACTCGATTGGAGACACGTCTCCAAACATTTGTGGGGCCAGGGCCTTCTAAAGGCTTCATAATTTGCATTTTGAGCAGTGTCCCCAGCTCAGCAACCTCAACTTGATCCATCTGAGACAAAGCTGAATCTGGTCTCACACAAAGGTGTCTGTGCAAATCAGTATGCTCTGAATATGGCCTAGTACCTAACTCACCTGGAAGGCAAGGTTAAAGGAGTAGATTCTCAGAAAGAAGGTGCAGGACTGCCAACATAGACATCATTTTAATGAAAAACCCAGTTTCCTATTCTAAGAGTGGATGCCATGGAGGCTGTCCACAAACACTTCACAGCCTTTGCAAGTCCTTGAAATGATTTCAAAGGGTCTGAATTCTGGTTGGGTCCTCCTGGCTCATCTGAGACTGAAAACCAGTTTCCACATACACCTGAAATCTGTCCTCAGGGGTCCTGCACAGCACAGCCAAGGACCTTGCCATTTCCAGCTTTCCCAACTCAGATCCAAACCCAGGCTGGACAGAGATGGACCTTTACAACAAATCCTGCTGTTGGCCTTACCTGGCACTGATGTCCCCAGTGCGACAAACACAACTGCAGTGACCGAGTCCTTCAAGCCAATGGTGCAGCCAAAGTGGGATGCCAGGTCACCAATGAAAGCTGTCAGGAGGCCGATCATGAGGATGGAGACAACGAAGCAAGCCCAGCCATTCCAGTAGTCTGTTGGGGGCACGAAGGCAAACAGGACCTTCCAGAAGACGGTCAGAAAGTGCATCACATAATCAAAACAGGAGGGCAGCTTCTCCTCCCCACATTCATCGTCATCGTCATCTTCCCCTGCAGAAAACCACCAGTGCCTGGTTAGACTTGCCCATCCTGGGGGATGTTGTGCAAAGCTCCTGTGCATTCTGCATACTCCTGCTTGTGCTGGAGCCAGCCCTGGGCATGAAGGGGGGGTGACACTTTCCCAATGAAATCAGTGGGAGTTTTCCTGCTGCCCTCAAGGAACAAAGATGGGTTTCTAAGCACAGATATTGGAGATTCTAAGGCAATAGTGAGTCGTGTTAAAGACATACCTTGCATTTGGGTTGGTGATTTGTCATTGCCTTTGATGCATTTTTTTCCCTCCAAGGATGCAGAACAGCATATCTCCCTGCCTGGCTGTCAGCAGAGCTTCTTACCAATGGGTATCACATAATATGTTACCTCATCAGCACACAGTTTGCTATTCATCCCCATCAGACAGCATGAGTGAGCGTGGCTCTCCTTCCCTGGAGAACATCTCGGGATGGCAGAAAAAAGGCACTAAGTCCCAGAGTAGCCAAGAGCACCCAGTGAAACCAGAGCCTTTGCTCTGCTCCACCACAGTGGGTGAAAGGACAAGGTCCCATCTTGCCAGACACTGGGTTTAAGGGGATGATAGCTCTGTGCTGGGGAAAGTCTGTTTCTCCCAGCAGCCACAGTACTGATGAGTCTGGAATAAGCTTTTGAATGAGACCATGCTGGTTTTATCTGCCCCACTGCTGGCGAGGGTGAACATTTTTCCTTTCACATCTTCCTCCACAATGTGGATGTTTAATTGAATAACAAGATGTATAAAGCCTCCACAGGGAGGATAAAACAGTCTTGCTCTTTACTGTGTATAAATATGTGGCTATCAATTAATCCTGTGTTCAAATGGTGGCTTTGTGCCATGACAGCAGGGTTCCTGGGAGAAGCTGCTGGTGCACATTCAGCACACGGTAAGAAGAAAAGTAAAAGGCTCAGGGGTCATCCAGACCACGATCACCCTCAAGAGATTTGATAACCTGTAAGGGGAATCAACCTGTTCTTGGTCTGGGGCAGCTCCTGCACACATAAACCTTTCACTCTGCTGGTATCCTTGGGGTTCTCAGCAGAGACACAGTTGCAGGAGAGAGGGTAGTGACAGAGCCAGTGGGAGCAAGAGAGAAGGGAACTCCTAATGCAGATATCTCTGTACACAGGGGATATGGCATCCTATGCTAGGGCTAGGATGAAGCTGGAGGGCATTCCAGATGACTTGGAAGATGTTGCCTATGGGGAGATGTGGAAGCAGCTGGCTTGGGGAAATAGGAGAAAAGGAGGTTGGAGGGAGCTAAGCAATAGCATACAGCAACTTGGAGGGCATGTGCAGAGAGGAGGAAGCACACTCTCTTCTGCACTGACAGAGGCAATGGCCACAAACTGCAGCGTGGATGGTAACATCAGGAGATACATCTTCTCGGGGAGGGTGGTGCAGCACTGGTGCACAAACCCTGGCTGATGGACATCATCTTCAATATTCAGTTAAATAAAGCCATGACCAACCAGGGAAAACTCCTACCCATCACCCTGATAGGGGAAATTTTGCACAGTTTTTTTGGTCTTAAAAGCACCTTTGCAGACCAAGACAAACAGATAAGATAGAGGCAATAAGGAACTTGATGTCTCTACAATAACTTGATGGAAAATCATGTATTGCTTGACTTGAAAGCTTCAAATTCCCTTTGGCAGAAACAGTAGAATCAGTGCCATGGTGGCATTATTTTGGCAGATATAAATATCCTATTCCTGTGCATTGTTGTGAAGACAAGGAACTGCTTTCAGCCTGGG
The DNA here is from genome assembly GCA_032466535.1 of Forpus xanthops. Taxonomy (NCBI): domain Eukaryota; kingdom Metazoa; phylum Chordata; class Aves; order Psittaciformes; family Psittacidae; genus Forpus; species Forpus xanthops. The sequence goes on from JASSUY010017788.1 coordinate 45,530, forward strand.
AAGCTTATGCTGGCCTGTTTATTTTCCCCTCATTGCACAAAGGCTGGTACTGGCCGGGTACACTGTGTTGGGCTGTAATTTTGCAGCAGATATTTTAATCCCCTCCCAAGTGGGATGGCAGCAGGACTGTCATGGATATAAACCATCATGGAAGTGATAAAACAGGCTGAAAAATGAACATGAGTGCCACTGTCATAACACTCATCCAGATCTGTCTGTCATTTCTTTATGCAGCAATAGCATCCCTCTTTCAAAGAGCTGCCCAGATCCTGTGTAGGTGACTCGAAACAGAGTGAGGTTGAGTTGTGACCCAGGGGTGCATTCAGAGACAGGTTCACAAACCCCATGATGTTCTTGCTCTAGAAGAAACCTTATGGGCTGATGAGTGAACAGTGAAGGCAGCTATGGGTAATAGGCTCCAGCTCAGCTCTGTGGACATGACCATGTTGTGGCACAATCCTGCCTGCAACAGCACTGCCTTTCCACAGACCCAACCAGCATTGCCACCAGTTGATCACTGGATGGGAAATGGGGTTTTAAAGTTTCTTTTCTCAGCTGGGATGTTACCTTTTGTAGTATGACTTTCACCTGCTCTCCGTGATGGGATGCAGGTAAAAATTGCAACCCTCAGCACAAAGCTCGAGGAGATAAATCCTGGCAAAAAAAAGTAGGTCCAGATCTTGGAGACAAACCGCTGTCCCCCAGGTGCAAGGGACAGCTCATGTCCACCAAAAATGCCAGATTTATTATATGTTTGTTAATCATCCTGTTAGCACTGATGGTAGCAACAGGGCTTTCACTTAATTACAGTCTTTACATGTGTCACAGAGATCGGATCCAAGTAGCAGTGATTACCTTTGCTTTAATACAGGATGCAATTAAATAATTGATTCTGGCATAGATTAGTTTAGCTACAAAACCTGCAGCAAGGATTGTCTTGCGTGATATATTCATGCTGTATCTGAAATAATGGGAGGCTTTTGGCTGGAGGCTCTAAGAATAACTATGCTATAAGAGGAGAGATCACATTTTGAGGAGATAGCTGCTGCATTATGTCCTGTCCTCATTTTCAGAGGCGAGGGGTAAGTGAAATGGTAGGGCCATCACTTTCAATTACTTTGTGCTCGGCGGAGGTTACCCTGTACAGCAGAGCTTGAGGTAGGAAGTGAGGCTGCTCCCCCATGCATTTCAATGCACAATTAGTCAGATGAGCTCAAATTGCCTTCCCCAATAGTTTAATTTAAGCTCACTGATTTTGCCTTAATGTGTATGCAGCCCAGGCTGGGCTATGAGGTTATAACATCCAGCTAGTGAATTATAGTACCTCCAGCTCTTAGAACTACATCTGGAGGGGACTTCCTTTCTTTCAGATGTAGGAACACTAATTTGCACTATACTGGTCATACCAGTAACTGTGGCACTGGCACCTGTGAGAACAGTACAACAGGGCATTTCTGAGGGAAAAACAATTCTCCAAGAGAGGGAAGACATGATCAGATATGATCTATAGAACCACAAGTATCTCATGCTGCTGCCACTATTGGGCTGCTGAGCCATAACCCCCAGGCTCAGCAGGCTGAAGCAGAAGGAGTTCCTGAAAGCTGGGGATCAAGGGCAAATTTTGGTCCACAGATTTGGGATTCAGTGGTTGTCTTCAGGGCTTGGCACCCTCACTACTGCTATGAGGACAACAGGGAACACAAAGGATGGGAAGCACTGCTGATTGCACCTGCATCATTTATGCCACTCTGAATTTAAACACTGGGTTTACCTCCCAGATCTCTCCCACTGAAATGACTTTTCCCCTCTGCCATTTACAAACAGTCAGGGAGTTTCTCTTCCAGACACAGTGCAGGAGGTCTCCTACACATCAGACAAGGTTCTCTCACAAAAGGCTTTACTCAGCAGTCTTATTTATGCAGACCCTGTAAATAACTCTGCCACCTGGTTTGCCTATGGCTGCTCTGCTATAGTCTGTGTTAGTGACGCAGCAAAGTGGAGTCACAAGCAAGGTTGATCATAATTCACCAGGAATTGTGGTCTAAACTCACCTGCGCTAACAGTAATAGCCTCAATAAACTGCTCCCTCCAGCTGTTTGTGCCAACCACCAGGGCCAGGTTTGTCTTCTTAATGAGCTTGTCCACTGTGTTCTGTGGGTGGAGATGCAAAGCAGAGAATTAGGGAGTATCGGGCTAGAGATGCTGGGCTAAAACCCACTGGCACTGCTGCTTACAGCCATAAACTTATGGAAAAAGCTTAGCAGATTTTAAGCTCAGGCCAACAGCCCCAGCAGTGAAAGCAAATGTAAATACTTGCAATTCCTCTTAGTGCTGCTCAAAGAGACCTCCTGAAACCTGCTCATGATGAGAGTTTGAACCATCTCAGTGGAGGTTTAACTACTAATGGAGCTGAAGTGCCAGGGGCTTGGGGAGAATTTTTACTGAGCTGCAGCAAAGCATTGACTGAGACTTGACTGAGGCCCATTTGAGAAGCTGGGCTCTACCTAGGAGCCCCAGGCTCAGGGCTCACTCAAGACTGCCTGTAAGACCTGGGGGTAGCACATCACTGTGAGAACAAGGTAATACTTTAAAGCCATCTGCATCATTTTGAAGCCCAGTCAGCTCTTAGGCTCACCAGACTGATGTGTGTGTATAATAACTACCACAAACAGTTTGTGAATGGGACAGAAAGCCTGGCATCATCCCCCAGCAACCATGGCTGTGGGCTAATGGACAGAGTGAGGATGCAGAGTGTATTTTAACCCACCACCATCTCACTGGAGTGACCCTCACCCTTTCATCATGCCTTGACTTGGCCATCTTTTAAAGCATCCATTGGTCCTGCTCTGAGACCTTGTGATGCGAGGAGCTGCTTTGCATTGCTGTGATACCATAAACATGTGCTTGCCCGTGCAAACCCAAAAGGAGGGAAGGGAAGAACAGTAACAAGGGATGTGGACAGTACCTTGAACTCGTAAGATTCCTCAATGATGACTTCAAGCTTGGTGTGCTCCCCCAGGACCGGGCGCCCCATTTCCGCGATCCGACGCTCTTCCTCCTCCTTGCTAGTCAGGGGATGCTTTTCTTCGTTCTCCTCTGCAAATCAAAGAGCCCGTAGGTGAGCCAGGCCTGGCTGGTCACTCTCTGGAGCTGGCTTCCCTTCAGAGGGGAAGGTCAGGAAGCCTCCGGGTGGGAACATGAGCGACAGAGCAGCTGAGAACGAGCAGGTCATGGATCAATAGAGAAGGTGGTATATCTGGGAAATGCTGGCAAGGTCTGCAACCTCAGAAGTTCACCCTCAGGAGTGAGGAATAGCTTATCACTGGTATTTGCTGTCTGTCCCGTAGGGATGCTGAGAGGGGACAGATCATCACCAAGGCTGCTTTATTTTCCAGGTCTTCATCAGGGCATGGACTTGATTTCTCTCAGCCTTGTCAACCAGAGAAAGCTGCCATCAGCCCCATGGCTGAGAAGGGTATGAAACCTTGGCTCTGCCTCCTTCTAAGCAGGTCTTTACCTTAGAGAGAGGGCTGGCAGCTGGAAAGCATGAAGCTCCTGCTGCAGCCATAGAGCTGGAGGAAATAGTGCTGGGCCACACAGGTGTGAGGATCCCTGCACAGGGCATGGCCTGGCCCTATGCCCTGGGGGAGAAGGCAGTGGAGGAACTGCAAGAACAATGGAGGAGGTCAGCCTTTCAAATGGAATTTATGCAAGCTGTGGGGCATGGGGACCCCTGTCAGCATGGCTTTTTTCACTGTCCCTGCATAAACCCTTCCATCCCAGGGATGAACAGAAGGACATCAGGGCTAAAAAGGGCTGGATTCAATTGAGACAGGAGTTAAGCTGTCAGTAGGCAAACACCCCAGTCAATCCATGTTAGATCACCACGGCCCACAGGCATCACACTGCAGGTACCTTGGATGGTGATCACGGTGCAAAGAAGAGGATGATCTCTAGGCTGGACCTTCCTGAAGATGGGTTTGCCTATCAAAGCGATCAGCAGGATATCAGCAGAAGGGACTGTACACCCCATGCAAGCCACTGCCATGTGGTTAGTAAACTACTCCTACTTCACACAGTGTTAGTGTTGCTGCTTCTTTTCTGCATAGATGGCACGAAGCCACAAGAAAGCCCTTCTCCTGCTAGTCAAAGGGACTGGCCCCATGGCCAGAGCCTTGTCCATCTGAATTATTGTTTCCAGGGCTTCTGAAGGGCTGCTCTGCAATATGTGGAACCTGGGACCTTCTCCTCCTGAGGTGCTTAGCCTAATGACAGATGCTCAGCTGGCTAATGACAAATGAGCAAACCTTGCTTCCAGGTCTCACTGGTGGTAAGAGCAGAGGCTGAGTACCTGAAGCAGCCTCAAGCTGAGCTAGGGGAAGTTTAGATTGGATATTAGGAAAACATTCTTCACCAAGAAGGTGCTCAGGCACTGGAACAGGCAGCCCAAGGAAGTGGTGGAATCACTGTCCCTGGAAGTCTTCAAAAGCCGTGTAGATAAAGCCCTTAGTGACATGGGTTAGTGGTGGACTTGAGAGAGTGCTGGGGAATGGCTGGACTTGATGATTTTCAAAGTCAGCCTAGTTGATTCCATCATCCTATGATTCTATGCAATCCCACACCTCCCACAGTGCTCAAGCACTGTGAGGACAGGCTTCCCGTGCCATGCAGAGTCCTGTGCACATCTCTTGTTTGGGCAGCAGGGAGAGCTGGACCAAATGGAGAAGCCCTTCCTTCCCCAAGAGATGTAGGGAGCTGCCTGTCATTGCAGGGGTGATGGCTCACCCTCCCTTAGGTGGGTTAGGTACGTGTGGCAGGCAGAGCACTCTGTGACAGGACGCTGTTATTGTGACCGGCTGCGGCACGGCACCTTCTTACCCTTCCAGAGTTTCCCTCCAGGGCAGAACAAAAGCAAAGAGGAAACCAAGAGGAAAGAGCAGGATAAGCAGATGGACATTAAGAAGAGGGTAAGGGGGTGGTGGTGGGGGGGAGAGCAGAAATCCATACCTGTGATGGTGAAGCCACCTAGATGAAACCAAAAATATGGGAGAGAGAAAGAGAGGGAGAAATTAGTATTGGAACAGCAACACGGACACCTTGCGGCCCACAGGGACATGGTGGTCCTTCCCTGCCCCACAATGGGGGCTTCTCCCCAGAACACACCCCTGGTACAGTGACAGGGAGACCTGAACACAGGCTTTTCAACTCACATCTGCAAGCTGCCACTCCCCAGTATCTAATATATCCTGCGGAGTTGGTCAAAACAGGGCGAGCCTGCTTTGGGGTGAGGGGTATTTCAGGGAATGAGGGCAGCTTTGCTTCCTTCCCTGCTGTCCTATCCTGGGGATGGCCAGCAGGGAAACTCAGGGGCTGGGTGAGCTCTAAGTCTCCCAAGACTGGAGGCAAAGTTTGCACCGTCTCTTCAAAGGAGGTTGGCCAACTTTCCTATCCAGCCACAAGCATCCCTAAGTCACAGGGCAATCCTTTCTCTGCCATATAAGAGGCAATGAGTTAATTTGCATGGTGCAGGTTTGTAACTTGGGGTGTTGGCAGGTTTACCATGGCTGTAGCAACACCACCCCCCAAAAATGCTCCTTGCCATAGCATGTTACTGCTTGTTAACGGTAGTGACTTTGAGGCTATGCACCAAGGAAAGATGTGGCATTAGATACCTGTGCTTACTTAAATAGTGCTGACCACCCTAAAAGAGAATGGCATGAGCAAAGGAAAACATCAAGCAAAATCAATCCTCTTCAGAAAATATGCAAACTGGAAAAATGGAAAAGAAAAAACAAATGCACGCTTACCAAGCTCATTCAACAACAGGGCTGTGAAGGAGGCAGACAGAGACAAACACAGAAGAAGAAAAGTAAATGAATAATGAAATCAAAAGGGATATCCACAGAAAGACTCCAGATCCAAAGGCAGACATTTCAGACCTGTAAAGCTGCAGGATACCATTAGTGTTGAAGGCACTAAAAATAAAGGAACAGAAACGTTTCATGGAACTATGGATTTAAAATAAAAACTACTGCAAACATAAGATGGATAAGGGATTACAAGGCACACTTCCAAAATTCATTTTTCCCCTTTGAATTGCATGTGCAAGATCTTCCATTGGCCTCGAAGGCGGTTCTGCCTCAGGGGAGGACACAAGTTGTCCCATGTACAGCGGCTACTGGCTTTGACCTCCTCCACCTGCCTAATGGGGAGCAATAGTTCCAGCATGTAGCTGTGCTTCTGACGTGTACGACAGAAGAAAAGTTCTTGGTAAGACTTGGCTCAGGGATCTTCTTGCTCAACATTTTAGGTCTCCAAACGAAAAGCCTCTCCCTTAATGTACCAGTGTGTCTCTAGACCCCACCGTGGCTACGTGGCCCAAGGGTGACATTTCGGAGGCGCTGTCATTTCCAAGGTGCCAAGCACATTGCTTGCTCTGCCTTACTGCCTCATGTACAAAACCAAGCACAAAAAATGAGTTAAAATAAAAAAATAAATAAAATCCTTGTGTGGCCAAAGCAGCAAACATCATCCTTTAAAATCCTGCCTTGCCTTTGTTAGTGAGTTTGCAAAGCTGGGCTTCCCTCAGGTTTCCTCCACTATCTATGTGACCAGGAAGATGAGGGATTTTCTTTCCTTTGCCTTTATTTTTAACTTCAGCTGGGACCTCATGAGTTGGCACAATGATTATGAAACCTGGGGCCTGGAAAGCATGTTTCCTCCTGTCAGACTCGTAAGGCTGAGCGCACACTTGGCCTCCATGAGGGTGGGCAAAGCTGGAGCCACTGATTTAGCCACGTGTCACTTTATTCTGGCAACACTGGCTATGCTCCATAGATGCTATCAGCATCATTTAATGATACGAATCCCCCTTGCCGAGCTGGGCCATGTCAGTATGTCTGATTTTTTAGCCCTGCTTCTGCTTGGTGGTCACATAAACCAGCAGGGAATCTGATGCAGCTGACCTAGATGGCACCTGCACTGCAGGGGAACAAGACAATGCTGCCTGATGTGTTTTCAGACTGAAATACAGTAGCATGTCCCCACTCAGCGTGGGGATAACTGGGGGCCCTTTCTGTCCTGAACAAATAATGTGTTACAGCCCCATGCCTGCTGAAGGGAGAGCTTATGTCCCAGAAATTAGAAAGCAGCTCCAAGGCAGACAGACCAAATGCCGCTGCCAGTTTTTCACAAAGGCTTTAATGAGGGTCTGTCATAGGGTGACTAATTATCTTAAGTAACTCTAAAATTGCTTCTTGCTCAGCCACCAATAGGGCACAGAATTAGCTGCTGCCATTAATTTTCACTTAATTTCCTGGCAGAAAAATAATGCATGGAAAAACAAGTAAACTCTGTTATTTTTTGGGAAGTTTTGCAGTTGGTTAAGAAATGTGCTGAAAGACAAAATTGTTTGTATTAATCCTATGAGCCATGAAACTTTATTTGAGTATAACCTGATTCCTTCTAGACTGATTGATCTTATGGTACTACCTGCTTGTGCTGTGATTCTTAGCTATTTTCAGACCCTAGTGCCAGTATAAAAAGGCTGGAATTACTGCTCTGGCCATGCATTTTATCTCCAGAGAAAGCTATTTTATGTTCTGATACAAATAATGCAGCATTGCCTTTTTAATTCTCAAGACTGCAGTTTCTACTCAATTAAACGAATGTGTAGCTGTGATGTGGCAGGGCATTGCTCTCAAAAATGGCTCTGGTGATGCTCACTGTCCCCTGCCTGTGTGCTCTGTGGGCCATCCGAGGAGCTCATCTTGCTCCTATGGTCCCTTGTGAGTGAGACGGAGTCCTCCCGAAATGAAAGAGGAAAGAAAACAGAGCAAAAAGTGGCCAAGCTTCAGAGGAGGGAGGGCAAAACGGCCAGGAGCCAAAGTGAGAGGAGAAAGGAGTGTGAGAGTAGGGAGACACAGAGAAAGCGGACGGCAGCGTCTCGAGAGCTGGTCTGGTTTTACTCTCACACCTTTCACTCCTCGTCGTAGCCACACCGGGTCCCCAAGCACAAGGAAGAAACTGCACTCTTTCTCATACTCCTCACGGTCAAGTATTCTAAGGGTAATGAATTTCCTGTGGGAACACAAGACAAAGGCAAACACATGATTGGCATCACACATGCATGCAGTTCACATCTGCCCAGGTGCCGTGGTGCCGGAGATGGTTGGATGGGGGAAAGTGTCTGCACATCCCTCCTGGGGCGTATGGGTAAGGGCAGGAGCATCCCCAACACCTGGCCATGGTTGGACCATGGTGGGATGGAGCATGTCTGATTTCAGGGGAGATGGGAAGTGTCCTCACTCCTGCCCTTATCCATAGGCGTTCGGGATGTGAGCTTGGTGTTGCATGTGCCAGGTATGAGTGAGCCAGACAGGGGCACACAGGCTGGGCTCAGCCCCGGAACACATCCCCCACCTTTCTTCTCACTCATCTCCACCAGCCGGGGCTCCCCGATCTCTAGGTAGAAGGTCTTGTTTTTCTCATACTCCTCATCATCTATCACCTTGATTGATATCGTTTTGCTGGAACAGAAAAGAAGAAATAGATTCAAGAGTAAGGGGGGAAAAGGGAAGAGGGGAGACAGGGAGGAAGGTAGAAATGGCAGGAGAAGGGGGCTGAGGACAGAAGACAGTGGGTTTGGTAGCACAGGCTGGAAGGGGCAACACAGCCGAAAGCGAAAGGCAGGAGCTGATGGGCCAAGCTTGCTTCAGGATAAGCATAGACCACAGAATCAAAACACCAGCAGCTCACAGGGTGCCATCCTCCGTGACTGGATATGACACAACCTGGACCAGCCTCCCCCAGAAGTGCCTTAGTCTGGAGCAGCAAGACACATTCCTTTCCAAACACCCAGGGTACAGAACAGTTTGAACGCATTGCGTGGGCTCCTGGGGGCATGAGCAGTGGGAACCAGCACTGATCTAGCCTCTGAAGGCACGATTCACTGCTTAAACCAACCCCTGTGCATAGAAAAGGCTCTGTCTCACCAGGAGTAGCAGATCTATGCACTACATCATGATGACCTGATCAGTTTGATCTTTGGAGGCTCCAATTTACAAGATCAAAAGGGATACTGGAATTCGGACTTTTTCTGTGCAGGGAACATATGGGAAAGATAGCCTTTCTGGTTAGGATAGGCTGAAGGAAAGCTTCACTGATAGTGAGATTTCACTTCTTTATTTTCCTTTGCAAGCAGCACATCCTTCCCCAAGCCTCAAAGGTTTGGTGTTTTCCTATTAGAGCATATTGAAGCAAGACTCTCTTTTCACATGGCCAGTGCTGCTGCACTTGCCCCTGTGTTATCAGCAGAGCAAATCCATATGCAGAGCCCCTGCTCAGAGCACATCCACGAAGCATGAACCATGAAGGGTGAAAGCTTGTCGGAGGCTATGGCCATCAGCAGAGAGATTTGCTCCTTGGGGCACCCTGTAGAGTGAGAATTGCTTTACCAGGGGGAAAAAATAGCACAGAAGTTGGTTTCCAGCTCTTTTCAGAGTCTCATGTAAGTGATTCAGAAACCCAGCCAAAAGCTTCTTGCCAGAAGGTGACTAAACCTGAAGTACAAGGGGGAGCTGGGTAGGAAGGTGTCGTGGTTTAAGACCCTCATGCAGCCCATTCACTCACTGCCCTGGGACTGAGGAAAGAAAGAGAGAGGAGTGAGTGAGCAGGCTGCGTGAGGACCTTAAACCACGACAGAAGGGGACACACAACTACTATGACCTTTCCTACAGGGCAAAGCCCTTGCAAAGACATGATGTGGGACAGAAATCCAGCATCCCTTGCTCCTACATGGAGCTCCCTGTTCACTGTTTGCATGGGACAAGACCTCTTGCTGGCTCTGACCTTGTCCCAGACAAGGAATAAGAAGGCAATACCAACGAGAAGCCAAAAGGCAATGCAGTGACTGTCTGCAGCCCTCTGCTTGCAGCTGACCTCCTGGATGAGTTTCCTTCTCCGCTGCTCTTGATGGCACTGCCGTCCTGTGAATGCTCTTAAACAGAGCCCCAGTCACTCTCCTCCTGCCCAAGCTTGTCCCATGCTTCAGAGAAAAGCCTCTTGTCCCATCCCTTGTTCCTCTATGTTTCCCATGGGCAGCCAGCACAAACCAGAGTAGCCTTGAGGCTGATCTAATATACAATCAAGGAGGTTCCCAGCAGGTCCCAGGGCTGAAACCCCATAAACATGGATGAAAGCCACGCACTAGGGGAGTGAAATTCAGGCCATGCTGCTGTAATTTCTGGCTTTCTCCCTTTCTAGCCTGTCTGTACTGCCACCCAGAGCCTCTCTGTTAAGCTGACAAGTATTTGGCAGCAGAGTTGACACTTTATTCAGAGCAAACACCACCAAGCACTTGGAGGAACAACCAGAATGATTTCTTGTGCTGTTTGCAATGAGTCAGAAGTGCATTAAGTTTGCCCTTCATGCTTATAATGAAACCATTTACTCAACAGCAAGTGATGGCTATGAAAATTGTAACAGTGCAGCATGGCTCGATGGAATTGTATTTTATAATGGATATCTGTAATAATTTGCTCTGTTTATAATTATTTTTTGCAATAAGTTTGTACACAGGAAAAAATGGTTACCAAGCACACAACTGATCCTGCTTTGCATTGATGAGTTAGGGGAAATTATTGTGCATTAAAGACCTAATGAAGGGTGCAAAAATGCTCTCAGCAACGCTCTCGAAGAGTACCTGACAGAATTAACGGAATGGCACGATTTCAAAAGCATTACTAACAAAATCAATATTTTTCTTGACAGCTCCCATTAAAATGTACACTGCACCCTGCCCCCATGTGTGAAAAAAGGCCTTTCTCAGGAAAATTAATTAAAAAGCTGCCTTCATCAATTCTGAGGGCAGCAAAGGTATCAAGATGTAAACTTCCTATGGGTATCCTCTGCCTTGCAGAGTGCGGCACTCCCCAAAGCCCCACACAATAATTCTCACCAATTAAAACCCCTGTCGCTAATGCTTAGACCCATCATCAATAGGACTTCCTTGAATAATGTGGCCTCAGGGCCTTAAATACCACTGCCAGAGGGTGCTGCTATTCTGTAGTTTTCCAAGTGATCTTTGTAGGGTGCTAGCAAGTGCTCTTTGTTGGGTAGATATGTGCTTTGCTGCTGCTTCTGCTGTAGAAGGTTGCTGGGAAAAAGTGTGGCAAGAACAGATGCTTAGTCTGCTGTCTAAATGAATCTCCAACGGACGAGAATTGCTGAGGTCAGTTTGTTCCCTGGATGAGAATCCCAGAGAAAAGGGTTTTCTCCTGATAGTATTTGAGATCATGTCTGTTTGAGAAATGGCAAATTATGTGAAAATAACGCAGGCTATTCTTAGAGCATGCCTGATCTTCATTGCACTGCCTTTTGTCTGCTGCAAAGCCCCTCTGCAGCCATGTATGTGGCAGGGTTTGATCAGTGAGGAAGGAAGGGGATCAGGCAGCTCCACACAGTATCCTGCGTTAGAACAAGGACTGTTCTCTACAGTAATCTAGGATGTGCACTGGTTGCACTTATGACACCCTGCTCTTGCAGGATCCTCTGACATGGTCTCTGTTTCTCATCCTCCCCAGGCAGTGATTTGCTAGATAGCAAGGCTGTAATAATGTGAGCAGCACTAAGCTAACATGGGGCTGACTCAATGCGTTTGCGGTCATTGTTCCCAGTGGCCTTGCTTAGTCCTGTGCTGCTGCTGCATTCAGTGTCCAGTTTTGCAAGCCTACTGCCTGCAGTCCTCTTTTCCAGAGGTATGTAGAAGCATAGGATTATTTGAGTTAGAAGGGACCTTAAGGCTCATTCAGTTCCAACCCCTGCCATGGGCAGGGACACCTTCCCCTAGACCAGGGTGCTCCAAGCAATGTCCAACCTGCCTTGAACACTGCCAGGGATGGGGCAGCCACAGCTTCTCTGGGCAACCTGTGCCAGGGCCTCACCACCCTCACAGGGAAGAACTTTTTCCTAAGATGTCATCTCAGTCTCCCCTCTGCCAGGTTAAAGCCATTTCCCCTTGTCCTGTCCCTACAGGCCCTTGTCAAAAGCCCCTGTCCAGCTTTCTTGTAGCCCCTTTAGGCACTGGAAGTTGCTGTGCAAGGCTGATTTTCTTACATTAGAATACATGGTGTGAATGAAGCAGACCAGGAGTGCCTGGCAGAGCCAGAGCAGTTTGCCGAGGCTCATGGTGTGATGTGGGCTGCAGCACTGAGTACAGCAGCTGAGATGTCTGCTCCTTGGCTTCCCTGGCTGGATGCAGCGGGATGAAATATGCCAGTACCTGAAGTCCCAACAGTGCAAGTACGTGCTGAAAGGTGTGCTTAAAATCTCTCTCTCCTGTGTGCCTCTGTGGCTCTTTCAGCAAACAAAAGGGACTGTATAGCACCCTGAAAAACCCACTGCTGAGTCACTGCAGGGACAGAAACCAGGAGTCCTAAATCCATGAGACAGAGGGAAAAAACCAGAATATTAAACCAGAAGATTAAAGCAGCCTCTAAACCATTGCACATTTTCTTCTCATGTAAATCTGGGGTCAATCTAGACGGTTTTTCCAAGCTGTTCCTCAAGTTTCCCCAGAGGTCCAGAATCAGCTTTGATTTGAGGATGAAAGTGGTGTTTCTGCCATAATCTAACATCTCCAGGAGCTGGGAATTTAAGCCAAACACTCAGGATCCCATGAGTGTGCAACACCACAGCCCTTGAAAAAGCTGAAATTTTTTCCTGCCTTGTCCCTTGGTCACACTGCAGGTGGGAAAGATCAATTCCTGCAGCATCTCTCCAACAGATTTGGGTGCAGGGAGCTAGGGGTCCCGCTGCTTACCCAGGTTGAGTGTTGGCCTAAACCACCAGGCTTGGCACATCTCCTGCCTTCTTCCCTGCCCACTGCAGTAAGCCCCAGTGACACCATGGGCCAGTTTTGCAGCAAACCACTGCTGCTGCTGGGGTTCTTCTTCCATTGATGCTGAGTCCATTTCACCTGAGCTAAAAAGCCCTGCTCTGCATGAAGGCTGAAGGCATCCGTGGCACATCCAACTGCCTGCATTTCTGTACTGGCGATTGCTCTTCCCTGAGCCTTCAGCCAAAGGAATTGCTGAGGGAATGAATGCGTTTCATCTCATTTTTATGTATGGGAAACCAAAGAATAAAACAAATTTTGCAGAACTGCAGCTCCAGCTCTTCTCTTCTTGCTGATACCCAGCACCAAAAAGAGAAGGATTTTATCTTCGTGAACATTGCATACAAGTCTTTGACGTTGTTCCAAGTCCAATACTCTCAATCAGGGTTTAGTTTTCACTTCAAACCATGCTGTTTCATTCGAACTGTAAAGGTGTTTTAACAGAGCATTCCCACACAACCCTTACTTAGAACATCCCACAGAAAAAGTCCTGCTGGCTGATGATGCTGGTGCACCAAGGGAAGAACTGCTACACCCTATCTGACCCAATGGCCATCCAGCACAGCCTCTTCTTCTACCTGCCATGAACTCCTTGGAGTAGGAGATTATAAGAGCAGGATGGGCATATATACAGTATTTCCAACTGATGCTCTCCCAACTCCCAGATTTTCCTAGCCAGACCAGGATTCTGTGTATTTAGCTGTGCTCTGCAGATTTCTCCCATTTCCCTTTGAGCTCGGCTAAGCTTTCGGCATTTATGGTATCTATCTCATGTGCTGGGAAGAGAGATGTGGTTGCTAATTTGAGCTCAGTGTCATGGGCAGCAAGTAGATGCTCTGGGGAAGTGATCTGTACTTCTCACACCAGCCCACCTGTGATTTTTGGGCACATCTCTGGGAAGAGCCAGATCTCAAGGAGCAGAGATGTTCCACTCCAACATTCACTTCCTACTGCTGCTCAGATTCATCATGGTGAAAGGTGCATAATGCACCTCTTAGCTCTCATTCAGAGCTGTAGTCATGCCTTTTTGACACCACTTTCTTCTTTTTTTTTTTTTTCAATTATTGAGAGAATGAGGCCATCTATCTCCATTCTTGGAGATGTTCAAAGCTTGCCTGAGCAACTTGCCCTAGTTTTGATGTTGGCTCTCTGAGAAGAGGTTGAACCAGAGACCTTCTAATCCAGATACCTTCCAATATGGTTATCTTGCTCACCTCAACCCTGCAGTGCACCTAGTTCAGAGATCTGGCAGCTAAGAAAGCATCATTGTGCCTAGATCACCCACGAGCTGGAGCTGGAATAGATAAGTACTGCACACAGCCAGTAATGGTGTCTCCACTTGGCCAGGAAAATGTTCATCTTTAAACACATAACCAACAAGCAACTAGCTGGCTAGTGAGAACATGGCATGCTGTCACTGCCTGGATGGACAGACACTTATTCCTGAATCAACAGAGAGAAAAATATACTTATGGAGCTTGTCACCCATCCAGTTTTCACCGATCACCCTGATCAGTGGCCACTGATCACACTATTACTCATATAGGAGAACTATATGAGTAGCTTGGAAGACTTTTAATTGCAAATTCATACTTACAACATGGAGGGTAAGCAGCCAGGGGTGGATCCTGTTGCCTAAACCTGGTGCTGCCAGCTCTGACCCCCAACAGCCAAATATTTCTCACCCAGAGGTTCAGCAATCACAGCAAGAATGTACAGCTGTGATTGTGGGATGCACATTCTGGAAGTGATATTAAAGCACCACAACCAGTGGTGCTGCCCATTCCAGCATGTGCTCCCAGACTGCTGCAGAAAGCTGCCGCATTGATTTCTCATACATCTGCTTGCCAGCCAGTCAATTAATTAGCTGAAGTTAAAGCTTGCCATGAGGGACTGGCACGTGGCTTCGGAGGCTCCTCGTCTTGTGCAGCTCATGTGAGTGTGTAGGGGGCTGTACAGCAGTGCCTATGCAGAAGGGCAAGCAGGATTCTCTATGGGACATGGTGGTGCAGGGAAGAGAGTTCCCAAATCATTCCCCTCACTACAAGAGACATTGAGGTCCTGGAGCAGGTCCAGAGAAGGGCAATGGAAGTGAAAGGCCTGGATCACAAGTGTGATGAGGAACAGCTGAGGGAACCAGGGGTGTTCAGTCTGGAGGAGACTCGGGGGGACCTTATCGCTCTCTAGAACTACCTGAAAGGGGGATGAAGAGAGGTGGTGTGGTAGGACAAGAGGAAATGGCCTCAAGCTGCACCAGGGGAGGTATAGACTGGACATAAGGAAAAATCTCTTAATGAAAAGGATGCTCAGGCATTGGAACAGGCTGCCCAGAGAAGTGGTGGAATCAGCGTCCCTGGAAATGTTCACAAACTGTGTAGATGAGGTCCTCAGTGACATGGGTTAGCGGTGGACTTGGCAGACCTTGGGGGCAGTTGGACTTGATGATCTTAGAGGCATTTTCCAGCCTAGTTGATTCTACGATTCTGTGTTCATCATCAGGTCTGGGCACCATCAGAGCCAGCGGCCAGGGCCCTGCAAATGTCCATGACATGATCAAGGAGTCTAGATTAGACTCCAGGGCATGGCGGGTGTCAACCACTAACAGCAAGGCAGCTCTTCATCTCCTCATATCCACTTTCACTGCATTTCATTTTTCATCTCCCTGGCTGTCCTCATATCTGCTTGGTGAGCCTTCTTGGAAGCTGCAGGAGCTCGAGGCCCTGTGCTGCTACAGATGCAATAAAACCTAGCTGCTCCCATGTTTGTCCCTGCAGCTGATAACTCTTCTGACTAGGGCACCAGGGAGTGCTTTTATGCACTAATCAGCTTTATTCCTCAAACTTCTGACAGCTACTTGAGAAGGGAAGTTGTCTTGTTGCTGGGAGCAAAAAGGAGCAGATCAGGCTTTTATTTCACCAGTTGACAACAAAATTGCTCCTGATGGTGAGGAGGTGACAGCCTCGCATGCAGGTCTGTGGTGGAGGCGTTCATCCAAGTATAGTGTATCTGCGCCTGGCAGGGGATACATGAGAGGGCAACGTGGTGCCTGTTCAGCCAGCACAGGGATGCACCTTTCTGAGGGACAGAAGATGCACAGAAATGGGACAGATTATGCAAACGACCTTGTGTCATACATGATTTTAGCTGCTACACAGTGGTCTCTGACAGAGAAGAGGGCTCATAAGGGTTTCTGCCCCTGCTGATGGGATCCCATTAATTATGCTTGTGGGTCCTTCACTGACTCGAGCCTTGCTGAATTAAATGTCTGGAACTTCATGAAAACTGCACCTGCAGCGTGCTGCAAACATGGCATGGAGAGCAAAGGAAAACCTGTCTGAAGCTAACCCTGGCACATGCATTGGGAACTGTGGATGTGAGCTGAGCTGATGTGGCAGCTTGGTTTGCTGGTCCAGCAGCCCAGGTCTGCACAGTCCAGTGCCTACCAACCCCATGATCAAGCACACCAGCCTGGGTACTGCAGAGGGGGAGGGAGAAGGGGTCCCTCTATCCCTCCCCACCTCTGGAGCCAAAATTAATCTGGCTGCCCTTGTTTTCTTGTTGCTTTCCACCTCTTTCTCCAAGGTTTGCTGAATCAATCATCGTAAGACCACAGGGATGAGTTGTCACTTCTGTGACTGCATAAACCAGCCGCTCTCCCCTGGCCTTAGGATGCATTGATTTTAAATGACAGCATAAGGCTCAAATACATAACACTGGCCTGCTCCAAAGCATCACTACCAGGAAAATACTGGAAAAGGATCCAGCCTGCTCTTTCTTGGCCTAAGGGAGATACAAGATGTGAGAGGTGGTTTGCAGAGACAGGAGAGCTGAGAGCTGCTGCTGCTCAGAGCTGGCAGACGACAGGCACAGCTGATGCTCACTGCCTCAGAAAACACTTTTCAGGAGCAACAATTGCCAGGTAAGATGATTTCACATGCTAGATTGAACACTGCTTGACTGTCGTCTTAGGAAGACCACATTGGCAGGATTTGTCAGACCAGAAATGCTTTTCTGAGGAATCTCAGTGTTTGCTTTCTCTGGCCGTGAATTTTGACTCTGGCTAACCCACTTGATTCTTCTGTCAATGTCTCATCTTGCAAGGGGCCAGCTAGGCAAAGATGCATGGCACTCTCTTAATGCTATGCTTAAATGGTTTGCTGTCCCAGGACAGCTGAAGGAGTGACCTTTCCTTTCCCATAGCTCTGCATGCAGTAACACCAGTACGTAGTGCACTGCTGTTCTTTCCCAGTCCCATTGCTATCATGTCTAGTGATCTAGAGATCGTGATCCACAGTCCTTAAAGCTCCCAGGGTGCCTGTTGGAGGCAGGACCTCTAGGGAATCAAACAGGACAGACTCTATCTAGATCAGCATCTCAATCTCTGAGGACAGCAGGCACAAGCACTGCAATACAAGTGACAACAGCTAGGAGGGAAAACACATATGTTGTGAATTTGATCAGAAGCACCCCTAGTGTCAATTGCTTAAGATGCCTGGGAAAGCTGACACAGCAGAAATAACTTCTTCTCTGCTTTGGCACAACTCTGCCTGTGCCAGCTAAAAACTAACATTAGTCCCTAAAAATTCAGCCCACGCTGCAAGCAAATGATTGACTGCCCAGCCCAGCCCAGCATCCTTGCTCAGTACCAAACCCTGCAAAGCACAGTTCTAAGTCTGCAGGGTTCAGAGCCAAAACCTGGCATTTCCCCCACTGCCTTTCTGGGATTATACTAGTGCTTGGCTGCTCAGTTGGGTCTGTGGGTAATGCAGGCAGTAACAAAGGGGGCAGAAGCTCAGGTCCAGTGTTTCAAAATGCTCCACCAGCAAGATTAGCCCTGGTTCACACAGAGATGAATGATTGGGGTGATGTATTACAGAGAAGAGACATGTGCTGAGCTGGGCTAAGGAGAGGTCAAGGATTGGATTTGAAACCTCTGCTGGAACACCTGAAGTGGAAAACATGAATCATAAGAAATAAAATAGTGAAGAGGTTTGTGTGGGAGAGGACCTCTGGTCAAACCCCATCCCTTTCCTGATCATCCTCATGCATGTTTTCCCCAAGGAAAACAACTGGAAACTCTTACAAGTGCTTCTTGTTTCTCTACGCAGGTGAATGCGCATGTGGTTTTTCTTTACAGCCAGGTTCCCCCTTATGGCAATAATTGCTCTAACCTTTCCAACAAATAGGAATTGCTCTTCCCTGTGTGCCCCTGGCATAGTTGCCATGAGAATGCTCTTCAAACAGGAGACGTCACTCTTAGTGAAAAGGCTTTGACACGTGCCCAAATGTATTTCAGTGAGCAACTGTTAGCAAAGGGAACATTTCTGCAGCCCTGTAAATCATTTAGCAAACTTTGCTGAGCTAAAGCTGACTAAACAAAACAGTGGGACCACACAAAATAAGAGGTCCATGCCTAAAAGCATGGTTTCCACATCAGGAATTGGGATTTGAGGAAGCCCAAAATGCATCTGCTATGCATCAGCTGCTTCAGCACCACCGCTGCAGCAAGGTTTTGTATAAATCATAGCAATGCTTCACTCCCAGGGAAGGCACATTTTGAATCTTGCTTACCTGGCTTTCAGGGCAAGGAAGGCAGTGGACAAGGGGTCTCAATTGTGCCCTGCCATTCAGCCAGGGCTGCTGACAGGTAGCTTTGCTGCTGGAAAAGCAGCTGTATGTTGGAAAAAGAGAGGATGAGAGACTGCTCAGTGACAGCAGAAGACATGCCATAGAAATTCAAAGGGCAAACATGAATACCAAATGTACATGTTCTCTTTCAGGAGCAGTATTCATCTGCATTTTAACTCCATGCTCAGTCAGGAATGCATCTAACTCCTGTTGCTCACTGCCTGGTCCCAAAGATCAGGCCCCTCATTTCAAGACACCCCTCAAAACTGCTGGAGTGGTGACCCAAATGCAGGATGTGGTCCTCCTGGTGGTGTTGCAGAAAGACAGACTTCACCACCACTACATTTAACATCCTTTGCTTAGCGATGCAAGCAACTGACTTGGGACTTGGAAGGTACCTGTGACTGAGCCTCAGACTGCTTACAATGGCATGCCCCACTGCTCTCAACGCCTTCTGTGCCAACTTGGCAAAACAAATGTGTGCACACACACACGCGCGCAAGTTGCAGTCAAACTGCTGAACAAAATGACATCTGCTTCAACACATGGTGTGTACGCGTGTGCAGATGTGGTTTGCATTTGCAAGCACAGCACACAGCAAACACCCTACCAGCTCTCCCTATGGGGGCCCTGCTTGATGCTAGTGGACTCCTAAGCTACAGAAAATGCTTTTGACCTTTCATGAGCTTGTCACTGTCACACTCAACTTTTATCAGAAGTCACAAGTAATCTGTCAAGGGAGATTCAACTGCAGCGTTCACATTTTGGCAATTTAAATGACTGGCTGCAGAGCTCATCACTGGTCTTTTGGCAAGTCACTCCTGCTGGACCAATATTGAGGGTTACCTGGCTATATAAAAGACATGAAACCTCTGAGTACCAGCATATGAAGTGTGTCATTATACAGGCCTGAAGCATCAGAGATGCTGATTTCTGTAGACCTCAACCTAAGTTGTGAGCTGCATCCCAGTGCCATGCAGTGCTGTCACTTTGCCACAAGGCATGCCCTGTGAAGGAGATGATGCACAGCTACCCAGAGATAAGGCCAGCAAATTCAGACCAGGCCCTGTAAAATGCTCCACAGCCACCCTTAGAAGGCCTGCTGCTATGGCAATGCTGCCTTAAACAGTGACAGTATTTGGAGCATGAAGTCAAGAAAAAATGTCATTTAATGTCCCCTTGATCTTAAGGTCTTTTCCAACCCTAACCGTTCTATTATCCTTTGAAATGACTCCAAAATCTAAACTGTAAGTTCTGCACTAAAGGTGTTTTCACACTGCTGTTCCCATCCTTTGGGGATGGCTCTGCCCAAGAAAGAGCATGTGCTGAGGTAGACTGGCAACAGCAGGGTTCCTCTCTGTCCCAAGCCTAGAAAGCCATTACAGGCAGGGGACAAACTTGGCCCCAAGGCTTGGCTCTGAATGGAGCGGAGCAATGGGGAAAGCTGTTCTGCCTTTGAAATCTGTCTCTCTGGACACTATTTGTTTTCAGAAAGAGGGAACAGAAAAAGCGCTGATCTTACCTCCCCTGGCTGGAAACACAGCCAAGCCTTCAAACAGTTTGGGAGTTGTTTTCATTTTACAATTTTCTTTCCCCCTTCCTTTCCAATGAGTTGCCTCTCCAGAAGGCAGAGGTAAAAATAGTGTCAGCTGAGATCTGAGATGGGATATTTCCCCTACCTTTTCAAACACCTCTAGATCTTTAGGAGCTGCCAGCTATTAATGCCCATCCCCTTGCAGAGACCTTTCTGAAACTGCCTGAAGGAGACCTGAATATCCTTGGGCTGTTGTGTCCCAGCAGGGGCAAGCACTACAAGATGTGCAGGGCTGTGGTGGTCATGGTGGAAAGCGTCACAGCAAGTAGCGGTTTTCTGTCCATGACAAAAGGTTTTACCACTCCAGTGGCTGTAGCATCTGGACAAAGGCCGCTCCAGTAGAGATTCCCTGCTGCTGGACACACTCGAGGCTGGGAGCACATGGACAATTCTAAGAGCCACTGTTCACACTGTGTGACTGACATGCTCTCTGTTTACTGCCAAATACATTGAACTGTGAAATATGGCCTTGTCAACTAGAACTCTGTTTATAAAAACCCTTTGAAAGAGACACCAGGTCTCCTTAAATCCCCAGTGACACATGGGGTTGAAGCTTTGTGAGAGCACAAAGCAAACACATATTTGCTAAAGCTCCCTTCTAGTGCCGAGATAGGCAGGAAACCAACCCTGTGAAGAGGATAAAAAAATTCTGCTTCTGCCTCCAGTTACCAAGGAGATTGTTTAAACAAAGCTAAAATAAGAGGAACCAAGTGGCCAAGAGAAACGTGAGTGTGGAAGTCCTCTCAAGTGCTTTGTAACATCTTGCTGCCTTACACGATGGGCCGGGTCCATGTGATGTGCTAAACCTTGGCCAGCAGCCCTTCCCCTCCTCCTGGGGGAAAAAGCCCATGTTTCATTTTACATTTCCCTGGGTGAAAATGGCAAGGAGCATTTACAAATGGCAACACAGAAAAGTTTTTGCCCACAGAAGCCTCAACCATTTGTCAGCCCTGTTTATGGCAGCAGGATGCAGCATTTGATGCCCTCAGCCTGGACCCACCTTTGTGTGTTCAGACCGTTAGAGGAGACCTCCACTGGGAGCAAGCTAAATCCAGCTATATATGGGGCTAAAAATTACTCCCCTTTGTGGTCAATTCAGCAGCGCCAGTGCCCATCTATGAGCTGGGAGGACTGGTGTGTATAGAGAATGGAAAATCCTACTGCAGAGCTGTGTGGACACGCACATTGCTGGATTTACTCCTGAGACAGTCAAAGGTGAGAAGCCAAATCCATCAAAGACAGGACGCTCTCAAGCCCCACAAGTTGCACACCCCATGTCACTCCATGTTGAGCTGTGTGCTGCTGTTATGCTGGAAACTGCTGATATTATGTGGAAGAGATGATTCCCACACAAGCTCCAGAGCCTGGGACCTGGTTACCATCCCTTGGCAATCCTCAGTCAAGACAAGAAGAGGGGAGAGTTCCTGATTGCCATTTCTCCACCTGATCCCCATGTCTTACATATGCTCATGCGGATGCCTGATGTGATCCAGGCTTTGAGTCAAAGGCAGAGTATGCCAAAGTGCCTGCCGTTAAACTCGCTCATGACTTTCCACTGTTTTAGAGTTTCAGTTCCTTGCTCCTTTAACCATTTAAGCTGAAACTGTCCATGTGGAGTGACCACTACTGAGACAGCTATGAAAAGCCCCACTATTTTCACCAATGAAGACTCAGCTTTGGGAAAGAAAGATATACTGCTTTATCCATGCAAGCATTTTTTTCCCAAACACCATATTGAGTAATTCTGTCTTCCTCATGCTTTGCTGCAGAGAATAAAACTTAGCAGAAGGATCTCTCCAGAGTTTAAGATGTGCCAATCCCATAAAAATCTGCTTAAATTAGACCAAGTTCTAAGACTCTAAAAACTTGCAAAATGCGTAGGCTTCTTCGAACTGGCAGCTCAAGGTCTTGGAAGATTTCATCTACTCTGGAAATGCTCCATCCTCTCCTTGTGCCAAACCTGCCTTTACATGGGCTGTGTCCTCAGCAGGGCTTTCCCTGTGCCTAGGAGCCACCTGGGAGCAATGACTGCAACAGGGAAGCTGGCTGGCCTGGGTGCCCAAAGTAGGGTCTGGCACAGGGCCTGGGGAAATTCCATATCCATGCCTTCTCCCCTCTACTGAGGGCCTCTCAGCTATGAATCATAGAATGGTTAGGGGTGGAAAGTACCTTAAGATAATCCAGTTCCAATCCCCTGCCATAGGCAGGGACTCCAAGTACATGGAGTCCCACTCGCCGCGAGGGTGACAGGCTATCCACAGTAATTTTGGGAGCACTCCTCATCAGCTTGTGCTAGGTGGGCAATGAAGCTTGCTAGGGCATCTCCACCTGCCCCCTCGCACTCAGCCTGCGATCTGCAGGGCATGAGTCTCCTTTTTCAGCTGTCCTGATCCTGAGCTCAACATAGTGAGCCAGTGCTGCTGGGGAAAGCCAGAGGCACACGGCTGGAATTTAACTCTGGGCCAAAACACTTGGCTTGATAGGACCATGCTCCAACCTGCTCATTGCGTTGGCTGGCTGCAGATGGAGTGATGGTACAGAAAAAAACTGGGAAGAGCAATTTATAACCAGATGAGTTAAAACATTTAAAGCACAAAGAGGTCGAAACACATCATGGTATTGTGCTCAGGAGTTTCTCCCTAGCCTGGGCCTGGTGGAAACCACAGGGATGGCTTAGGAGCAGTTAGGTTGAAGTAAAGAAGGAGGGAAGGAAAGGGAATGAGAGAGATCTCTACCACTGCAAAGCCTGTGAGAGGGAGAAAGAGAAACAAAGCTAGCATTAATTGCCTTTGGCTCCAGAAAGCCATGCTGTCAATGGCAATTGAGTGTTAAAGGAAAAAAGGTGCTTTTAAGAAGATTTCCTTGTCAGGATTCAAGGGGATTGCAGCAAAGTGTAATAAGAGGAAAACAAATTGACCAAAGCAACCACCTAGGAAATAAAAGCTACTTTCTTTTATTCTGCCCTTCTTCCTCTCCGAAACTCATTAGCTTTTCCTTCAAGCATGGGTAGGTGCAGTTGTGAGGATATTAGTGCTTTCAAAGAAGAGAGTGAAATTTCAGCAGGATTCAGAGTCCCCATCTCAAACAAGGCTGAGGTGCCCTTCCAAATTCTCTGCTGTGCAGCCCCCACTGCAGAAATTCATCACACCAGTTCACACCATATCATTGTGATGACTATTTTTTAAATGAGTATCAGGATGCTTCACTCATGATAAGCATGTTTATTTACTACAGCCAGGTAAGGATCCTGTAGTAGCCACACACAGTTCTATTTCCTCACCGGAGCTCACATTTTCAGAGCTATTTAAGTGTTTAAAGTTAATTTAAGTCACAGTAGCTGTAGCAGGGCTCAAGCACGGTCAGGGTTTCTGGCCATGTGCCCACAGTCTCCAACCTGAGCCTGAATGGCTAAGAATGCCTGTGGCAGCACAGACCCAAAGACTCAGATTATAGTACCATCATGTGCAGCAAAGTGTGTGGGGATCTGGACCAAATCAGGAGAGAAGGGCTGTAAGGATACACAATAAAGTCAAATTTCCCCCCCTGCAGTTTTTAGCATGTTTTGACTGTATGATCACCGTGGTCTCGTGGAAGGTGACCCTGTCCATGGCAGGGGTTTGGAACTGGATGATCTTAAGGTTCTTTCCACATCAAATGATCCTGTGACTCTATGTTTGGCCAAGCCAATATGCCTGAGCGCAGCTGCCGCAGCCTTAGACTCGAAGTCCTCCATCTGTAGAGGTGAGCATTTGTTTGCAGTTGCTGTTTCCCCAGAGGTACCTTTGCAGAGCACATTATCAGAAGTCTCTAATTTTATGGGAACTACTCAGGGAAGATGCCAGGAAATGGGGTGGAAGAGAAAAAGCTCAGGAATTTGGAACAGTGCACCATATAATGTATTTGCTGAGAGACATTTCTAATTTGCTGCCTCCTTTTCTGAGAGCTACACTGCATATCAAAAAGCATGCATTTTTTTTTTTAATAGAACCCTTTAGTAATGGTCTTTATTGTTTTCCAATTCATAGTTGCTAGAGAGCCTGGAGAATTATTCTTCACAGAGCTATAAATGATGCCCCATATTAATGATTGGTTTTGCTGATCTTTGGAGGAAAATTCCAGGGGAGCTTGTGAAGATGAGATTTCCATTTCTACACCTCAGATAAACAGCTTCATGTCAGAATCCAAGCAGATTGATAGGCACAAAAGTGTGCTTCCAAGCTCCCAGAAATAAAGATGCCCAAGGTGTATTCCAAGTTGCTGACAATTTATGTGGATGGCCCCTGCCAGAAAAGCTGTGAATAAAACCCATCTCCATCTGAAAAGCAAGGAGAGCCCTGCACCATGTCCTTGGGCTAGGCAGCATGCTCAGATATGAAGGAAGACCAAAGCTTTTCATGGGGCCAGGATATGTCAATGTTTCCCAACTGAAACAGCTACGCTATAAAATAGATCAGAGGGAGGCTGATTTGAAAGCTGAAGATAATACCGGTTTACTTCCAATTGACGCAAGACCTAGGTAAAGCCACCAATTCCTCTGTGCTTCCTAAGAGGCAGAGCAAGTCAGCCTGGTTGCTTCCTGGCGTACATATAATGTCCCACAAATAGCAGGACCATGTATATTTAATAGACACTGGCACACACAGAGGCACACACAGCCTGGAGGCATGCAGAGCTGCAGCAGGCACTTGTAGCCTCGATGCTGGCTTGTGTTGGTTTTGCCTTTTAAAGTTCATAGCAGCCCTGGCTCCCTTCTGCTACTACTGGTCAGGACCATCAGCCAGCCACAGGTAAGGCTTTGTTTTCCAGCTGATGAGCACACACAAACCCTGTAAACACTGTGTCAGGAAGGGAGCATAAACCTGTTTGCTGATATTCACCATGGATTTTGTCCTGTATTAGGCCTCCCGTGTTCACTCTATTATTCATGAATCCAGCCTCATTTCCTCAAACTGCATGGAAAGCCAAGAACTAATCGGGATGATTAATTTTTGGGCTGGCACCCTTCACCTGCCAGAGCACCATGGGGAAGCACCCGGTACCAGGGGAGCCAGGATTTCCATTCTAGGGCTGTTGTGAACACTAGGAAAATGAGCAATATCCAGGCAAATCAAGACCAGCTGCAAAAGTCACTGCAGCTATTGGGAAAAATTTGACCAGCCCGTGGGGCTTCTCTTTTTCTAGCATGTTGATAGCTACAGGAAACAGACTTTTAAAAGTTTTCATAACTGGGTTTCAGGGGGACTCATCAGACTTATTAAATACAACATCTCACTCCACAAACCCTTATTTATTTATTTATCTTGGCCCTATCATCCCCACCAAGCTGCCTGGAAGTGAGGAAACACAGCCCTGCTGAACTGCAGACTGAAGCGATGCTCTGGGTCTGCAAGCCAAGGAAGAAGAGAAGCCAAGTTTAAAATGTTCATGCATATATTTGTATATATATTTGCTGTTATTCTTTGTGGCAAGGATTTGGGATTTTTTTTTATTGCATTCATTGTGTTTATAGACCTTCTTTCCAAATCTGATACTTAGGGAAATATATTTTGTAACTATATCCAGCAACCATTATGATTTGCTAAGTGACAGGCTATTCCACAAACACGGCTCCAGCCAGGCCCTGGTAAACAAGAGAAACAAGGCTGGAAGCGAGGTATGTGGAAGGCTTGCTTGTGTGGTTTGTAGCTGTTTATTTAACAAAGATCTTTGCATAAGCTGGATTCCATCTATGGATGCAACCGAAACAGATGCGGTTCAGTAAGCTCTTCCAGGCAGTGCTTGATTTTTCCCACTCTTCTCTTGCTGTTTGCTTCAGCTATGTGCTCAGATCACAAGTGGGTTCATCCTGTTCCTCTGTGTAGATACTAAAAAAGAGCCTAAATGCCTCAGAGGAAATGAAAGCACCTCACTTTGGAGCTGGCTGTGCACACCAGCCATTTGCACCAATTGCATATGATTTGCATTTCATCACTAATCACTGCACAAATGTGCAGAAAATACCATTTGAATCAGCTGACTGTGGGCAAACAAAGTAATCCCTCTCACAGTTTGGAGCCAGCAATCTCCTGTCATGGCATCAGACGTGATGTGAATTGCTACTCAGATGGCCTGGGCTTTAAGCAGGCAAACCAAGCTGTCAGCCCATGCCCATAGGACACCCTGACCTGCCCTGCTCTTCTCTGGTCCTTCTCCCTGGCAGTGATAATTTAATTTAGGAAAGCAGTGTGATGCTTTGTATAACCCATGCAGTTGTTACTGTCAAGTATGTATCAGCATCTCAGAGCTTGTGCCTGCAATTAGAGGTGGGAGGCACCAAGGCACAGGGCTCATCCCAGCCCTGATGAAACTGATAGACTTGCTCTCAGCAACTCCCTCCATCAGTGGACAGACAGATATCTCCAGGGACACCATTCAGGCTATTAGGAGGCCAAACATTGCAGAGACAACTGTTTTCAGACCTGAGGATGGGCAGTTCACTAGCAGTAGGCTCTGTGGAAGCACCAGCTATTTCTCCTCCTGAACCATTGGTTTTCTTGTCTTTCGCTTTGTACTTCAGCACTTTCTAAAATCTGCTTGTGTCCTTCAAAATTTACCACATGAAAACCAGAGTAGCTCACAAAGTGCTGTGCCTTTGGATGTGCATGGCAAAGGGAACCACGATCACATAGAACTACTTGGGGAGTATGAAGGTGGGTGCCTGTCACCAAACAGGCAGTGAATTGCAGTGATTTTGGGGCGGTAAGTGAGCCTGTCTGTCAAACTGCAGAGGCTGTCAGAGTGATGCAGGTGCCTCTTACAAAGCCAGCTACTTTTTGGATAGGTATTTTGAAAGTTTTCTTACCAGAAAGAAATAGTCTAGCGGTGAATTACACCTCTCTTTGAGTTACTTGGCACAGTGGGAAGAAATCTCCTTTCTGCTAAGGCAGTGGGAGGTGGGGCACTGTCAGATGGCTTTTGCTGATACTCAGATGTGCTCAGGCACACACCAGCACCTTTTGCAGCCTCTCTCACCAGCATGGTTCTGCCCCTGCACCCTCAGAGGAGATGATGCTCCAGGACCTGCACTGCATGCTGTGGGGTGTTGCAGGAGAAATTATAGTCCGCTTGCTGGGAGGGGGAGGCTTACAGGATCACCAATGCACACTTGTCTCCCTCACCTGCCTCCCCCCTCTCCCTCTCCTTGGGAAGCCCATGGCTGATTGAGTGTTTTTAGCCACCTTCAAAAATGCATTTCGCTTTGAGCAACATGCTCTAGTGGAAGCTGCCCCTGCCTGGGGCAGGGGGCTGGGACTTGATGAATTTTAAGGTCCCTTCAACCCAAACCATTCTGCGACTCTGATTGTGAAAGTGTCATCTTTCTAGTGATTAGTCATTAGAAAGTCATGGCTTGACAGCTAGCTTTCTACTGCTAACCATGTGCAAACTCCACATGAAGCTTTTTCTGCTGGAGGGTGATGCCTGATGTCTTGTTTCTGCATGAGTTTTCAGGTGTCTAATACCAGGTTAAGCTACTCCAGCCTCCATATAGTTCACTTTAAATATCAGTCAGCCATAGGCAAACCAACTCTCATCAATCAGCCAAATCGCAAACTGAGCCTTATTCATGCCAGTGCGTGCAGAATGGCTAGTTTTCCTTACTGAATCTCTCAAAACCAGGCAAACTGGTTCCATTCACCACTTAAAAGTTTGCTGATGAAACAAGACAGAAGATGGGAAGTTCTGACCAAAAGAGGACATTTCCGGGCAAGTCCAGTGTGACTGGCTTTCCTGAGGACAGAAGTGGATGTTTGTGAGCCTGGGGCAGAGATATTCAGCAGAGAAATCCCAGCTTTGCTAGTGACCCACTGTCTGAGGTCTCAGGAGAAGGAGCCAAGCCAACATTTCATCACAGCCTTTGGAGAAGGATGCTGAAGTCACCCAGTTGAACTGGCCAGGTGCCCAGTGGCCGGTATCACCCCCGTGGGCAATGGGCCAGGTCAGCAGCTCTGTAAATACAGCCTTTTTAATGAAAGTCCTGAACTGAATCTGGGTGTCTGGCCTACACAAACCCAGATTAACCAAGGACTGACTGCACTCTGCCGCTATTTTCAGCTTCCCAAAACAGTTTGTCCATGTGCTGCCCTTGAACCCTTTCAGTTTGATTTGACTCAGAAACCCATTAGACACAAGCATTCCTGTATATGACCCTCAATGTTCCTCTGGCACTGATCTTCCCTTTCTTCCTACATCATGTTGTATCCCAGCTGTATTTCAATCCACATGAGCGAGTGGGTGTCTCCAAGTGTTGGTGGGCAAATTCCCCAGGAGCTACCTCAGAGCAATCACGCTGCCAGGCTCAGTGGAATCCTCAGGTGCTTTGTTAATCTAATGAACTGATAATATCATAGAATCATGGAATGGTTTGGGTTGGAAAGGACCTTAAGATCATCTAGTTCCAGCCCCTTGCCACAGACAGGGGTGCCTCGCACTGTACCGTGTTGCCCAAGGCTCTGTCCAACCTGGCCTCAATACATGCAATGCCTCTTGGTTTTGTTTTGCCACTGACAAAGCACGTCTCTAGAAGAAGGAGCTGTCTGGGCTTATTCACTAGATCACTCACCAGCTTTAGAGAAGAAAGAACCAGTTGAGAGGCAGAAATGGTTTAGCCTTGGTAGGCACCAGCTAAAATGTCCCAGCCAGCTGGTGGCAAAGGGTGGGCTGCTTGCACATCAAGATGTCCATATCTGCTTAGAGCATGCTGGAAAAGTGTTGTCCTGCTGGATTAAAGCCAAACAGATACAGGCCCAGTTTTTCTCTCAACACCTCCAAGGCTGAGTGCCAGCACTCCAAGCAGAAATGCCATGTGCCTCTTCCCAGAGAGGTGAGGCACTACACGCACAGAAACTTCTTGGTATGGAGGTGTAAAACCCAGCACTGAACTCATGCTTAAAAGCAGAGCTCCTGCAGGACTCCTTATCTCTCCCGCTCCATGAAATGCAGTCAGATGAAGCTATGAAAAACAAGTCATGTGTTTTTTAACCCCCTTTGTGATTCTCAGAGGGAAAACAGGGTCTCTAAAATCACAGGCAATTATTAGAGGTCTGGCTCTTTTTTTCCCAAATCTCAGAGCATCAGAAAAGGACCATTAAGTTTGGATCTGAAATTCAAAATCTACTTGAAAAAACACACTCAGCCCTACCCCAAAACCATTCAATGTGAGATACACATCCTGCTAGACTGGGAGCTGCTCCTTTCCAACTACCGGGTTTTGTAAGAGGAAGGATTTTTTCCACTGCAGTTCAATGCGACTTTCTTTTTTCTTTCCATTCTGATTTTGTTTGTCAGAAGGTACAAGATGAAAACTTATGAAAGATAAATATTTCCTGGAACACAGATGGAGCCTTGTTGTACAGATGTGAGCATTAAGCCTTATCTGCATCACAGTTTCCAGGAAGCTGCTCACTTTAACTCCCCCATCAGCAGTAACACACAGCCCATACCTACCCCCTGGACACATGTAGCCTGCTGAGGACTGTGGTCACCACCAAGCTGTCCATAAGCAATGGTGGGGAGGACAGCTGCACACAGAGAAGCTCAGCTCCTGCTCTGGCTTAGGACTGGCATCATCTGCCCCCAGTTCTGGGGATGGTTAGTAGCAAAAATGAGAATGCCCCTGCTGACACTGGAGGCTGGACTGGCCCTGTTACCTCTCCCACCCTCTAAACCTCCTTGCCTGGAGGAACAAGATGCTGAAGGAGGGGAGATCACCACAGACATGTTTCTCAACCATGCTCTTTATGTGTAGTTTCCATTTTTATTGAAAATGACGCATTGCTCCATGTCCTAGGATACACTTAACATACCTTATGCTATTGGTAAAATGCCAATTCATTTACAACCTTACTTTCTATTCTCATAACACAAGTCACAGTGGCCATAAAAACACCCTCATCACATCCTTGCCAAAGTGGCTGAAGCTCTTGTATGAAAGCAATCTCACTGTCCTAAATCAGGGCATCCTTACCTTGCTAATTAAATACCCACCATCAGATCACAAAAACTTCTGGCACAAATAACAAAACGCAAATCCCTTTTCCCACATCAAGGGCAAACTGTGGGTCTCCCATTTGTGTTGCACCACTCATCATGGTTTCCAGGCACACGAGACCAAACTCCACCCTACTTACATCACTCCAACTAACCACAGATGGACTCAGCAATCCCATCCAACACACATCATGGAATGAACTCCATGACATGACCAGTCATCTAAAAATACAAGTGTTTTACAAGGGGAGGGCCTGGGTGGGAAAGTGCCAGCATTTCAGCTCCGGCACACTTTAGTCTGGCACTGCTCGATTTTCAGCCTGCTCAGCATTATGAAACAGTGATCTCAAATGGCGCAATTAAATAGAAACCTCTCCTTCCTGCATGGGGTCATCTGTCATGGACAGAAAGTGCGTGAGATGGATCCCCTCCATGCTCAACATCCCAAGGAACCTGCAAAAAGACTCTGCCAAACCCTCTTTCTTCCCCAGGCAGCAGTTCCTGTCTGCTTTCTGCTGACAACCTGCCTTTTGTGCGGGATGATGGAGGATTGTATGCAGGAGATTTGGGAAGACCCGGCAGAAATTTCTGTGCCCGTGTGAAACCAGTGGGAAATGTGCTGCTGGTGGCAGCGCTTCACCCCTTGCCCATTGCTCCCAAATCCTTCCTCACACTCTCTCCCTGTCAAATGCACCCATACCACTTAGTTCTTCATTTAATCTCAGAAGCAGCTGGACTGAGGTTGTTCCTGTCCTCGAATTGTACATCTTGTCTCCAGCTAGGGCTGTGGGCAGTGTACAGCACCTGTGGATGCCTCAGACCTTGGCAAACCTGGGCATTTTTTAACCCCCTGAATGAGCAGGATCAGTAGTCTTACAGAATACCCATTCCTTTGATTAAAACATATTTATTATCCCTTTCTGATCCCTGCAGTCCATGCAAGTGCCTCTTGCCAGGTATAATTCAATAGAATGCCCCCATGGGCAGGGTAGACTTCAGTTGACCTGAGCCCTTCCCCAGTGTGTTCACTGTTGAGCCCCATGAGCTGGGGTCACATGCAGCCCTGCTCCCTAGCACTCCTGCTGCCTCCATCCCTCCCTCCCTAGCAGCAGGGGCTGGTGGGGACACCCGTCCCAGGAGGCACACTGAATTACGCCTGAGTCAACAGCAAGAGCTAAGCCTTTGGCTCATCCCTGAGTCTTGATCCGCCAAGACAAACCCAGACTGGTCACAGAGGCCTCCTGGCAGCATGCCCAGGTGCTCCTGTTGCTTTAAGCGCATTTCCTCCAAGTTCATTCCTGGTGGAAACAGCGTTAAGGGAGAACTTTGCTGCACATTCCTTCTCTCAAGGAGCCAGGTACTTCCCACTTGCTGGACTGCCACAGAGAGGATTATGAGCTGCAATTAATGCCTGGCTTGTTTCCCAGGGTTGTCTTTTCCTTCCTGGGAGGAAAGGGAAAGGGAGTAGTATGGTCACACCAGCCCCGCCAGATGTGGAAGCGCTATTATGCATCCCAGGGACATTCCTGGAGTCCAGCATCAGGCAGACACAAGCTCCAACTCAGGCTGGTGGAGCAGAAGACAGTGCTCATCCCCAGCCTTCATCTTCTGCTAGTCTGCAATATCAAGGAGTGCCTGAAACACACACTGAGAGATGCAGTGCTCCTGCCCTTCCAAAAGGCATGGCCTTGGTTTTGGAGAATATGCAATGTCACCAGGACAGAGGAAACACCTGACTGGCAGCAGCTCTTCAAGCAAGAACACCAAGGGGAGAGGAGTTGTTTGGAATCAGTGGGAATTACTTTTGCCATAATAAAGACAGCACACAGGGGTGTGTAGAGAACTGCCATCTGGAAGATAACAGGGCATGCAACTTCTTTTCTCCAAGCCCACCCTGAATGCTGCATCCATGACACAGTATCTTTGGAAAGATGAAGGTGACCTTGAGATATGTTGGAGGATGCTCAGGAGGGGGCAGACATGGAAGTGGAAAGTTTTCCCCACTAAAACTGAGTTTATCAGGGCAAAACCACCCTGCCTATCGGGCATGGTAAGTAGTGGTGCTGATCAGGCTGCCTGGCAGGGAACATCCGTGTCAGTCTAGGCTAGAGGTACACATCAATGCAGCAGAGACCATGCAGCAGTCTCTGGAGTTACTCATTGCCAGAACTCCCCATTTTCACTTTAATCCCTATTTTCTCTCCATTGCTCCATCCTCTTTTGCAGTGAGGGAAACCTTTTCTCTGCCTGCACCAGCTGCCAGCAGCCCCATGGACAAAATGGGTCCAGAGTAGGGACTGTGGTATCGGGAGGTTTTGGCGCAGTGAAACCTGGGGGAAACAAGCACATCACAGCCCGGACCCAGGGAAGAGATTATAATGCTCCTGTCGTGCATAGGGCTTGATATGGAACATAGTTAATGCTTTCTTAATCACTCACAAGCCACTCTGCTCTGAAAGAGTAATAATAATAACATAAAAACTCCCTTTAGTCTCCTTGTGTTCTATTTTCCTGTTTGTAAATCTGAAGGCCTTCAACAGAACACTGTCACTGCTAAAATGAACTGAACTTTAAGATACGAAAAGCCACCAATAATTATGCCTCTGAAAATAGATTTTATCCATTCCATCCACTCCCCTTTACTGATCTAGACAGAAATGCTTAGTGATTGTTACTTGGCAACCATGGTAAAAATGTACTGAGCCACAAGTGGCTACAAAGGATGAAATCACTGTCATGAAATTTCCAAAATAAGTACCATAATACCAGAACTCTTATTCCTAAGAGGAACAAATAAATCCCTTCCTTCTTTATATCCTTCTTCTTTGTTTTGAAAAAAATTATTTTTATTAGTAGATACAATTTTTCTTCTTGCTTCTTTCTGAAGCTTATTTGTGAACTGATTCAGCTTATTCTTCTGCAGTGAATATCAAATACATTTCTGCTTGTAAATGGGCACACAGCATTTGAAAAAGCAAGTATACCCTCTCCTGAAGTCTGGTTAGAAACATGCAGTTGTAGAAAGGCTCAGGGGGCAGGGACCTCTGGAGGTCTTCTGCCAAAGCAAGGCCAACCCTAAAGCTAAGGCAGAGTGCTCATATAAGTCCCTTATATAGATGGATGCACTTTCACACACACCATCTGGCACACTTTTCAGACTCTCAGAAGTAAGCCCAGAGCACATAATAAAAGGTTAATCCATCTGAGACTGCATTAAACTAGATATCAGTAGTGCAATGAAAAGCTGGGATGAATACCAGTTATTGATTAATCAAGTGCCTGAACCTACAGCTGTCAAGCACCCAACTCACACCTCCATAAATCCATTCTTCTCCTGTATCTTAGCTGCTGTATTTAACGCTATGTAGCCCCAAGGACTACCAAAAAGAAGATGCAACTTGTAGGAGATACCTTTCCAGATAATGAAAATCTGAGCTTTAGTTTTTTATAGAATACTTTACGGTAAGAAAATGTACTGTGGCTCTCCTATGGAAAACTCTATGCCTTTATATCTGATTGAAATTTGTCCTTGATAGCCTTTGATTAATACAGGTTTCTCTGTTGGTCTCTCAATAAAGAGGGAAGGAAATTAATATTTTTGCTTTGTTCAAAGGTCTGGAGGCTGGCCAGCTTCTGGACAGGCTGAAAGCCACACAATCAGAGAGATCTAAAACCAACATACACCAACCTTAATTTTTCAAACAAGATCCTCTTGAAGTTGTCTAACTTCTCACCAGGGAAATATTTAATTCCAGAGATTAAACATTCTGTCTGCAGACTCAGAAGAAAAATGTAATTCTGATTAACATTTGTCTCAAAGCCTGATTATTCACACTGTTCCCCTTTTAGGGAACATACTTCTTTCAGGCTCACACATAAATCTGTGCCCACAGATCTGCTTTCTCCTCTGATCAATACCCATTAGTTGCAAGTTTTCCTAGATCTCAGTAGCAAGGACATCCGTTTCTTTTCAGAGCAGTGCGAAATGGGATCAGCAATCTGAAATCAGATTCATTCCAATTTTTAACCCAGCCCAGCCCCACAGCCCTGCATGCTATGCTGGTGTTTTGGGGGAGGACAAGGAATGCAAAGAGGTGCTTGCTCATTTCTGCCCCACTTGCCCTGGCAGTGGGAAAGGCTGCAATGGGGTTTCAGCTCCTGCAGTGGGAATATCTGCTCAGTTCCCTTCTGCCTCTTACGGTGCAATTCTACTGACAGCAAAGCAACCATCGCTTCCTACAAGAAAAGACTAAGGCAGCAAGGGCTGTCACTTCTCTAGGGTATTTGTGGGCTGATGCAGGTACCCCACCATGCTTGCAGTCTATGGTGGATTGAATGCTCTGGTTTGCAATAGAAGAAGCCTTCCCTGCTGCAAAGGAACGAAGTCCTAGTGACAAAAGCCGTGCTGTGAGCCCTGCAAGTGGTCCAGCGTGGCTACCTACTGCAGATGCTCCCTGTGGAAAGGCAGCAGTGCTTCTTCAGACCATTGCAGCTGCTGCTCTCTACACACACCCGCTGGCATCCTTGGGCTCCTCCATGACTGAGACTGCTCCTCTGAGCCCTGCCTTGGTGGTATGACCTGAGCAAGGAAACCCGCGAGTCCTGGAAGGACCCTGGTCCCTTGTTGACATCTCCAATACACTCTCAAATGCAGCTTTCCTATATTCTTGCCTGGTTATAATGCAAGTACAAGTCTGGAAAGACATCTCCCTGGATTTCCCTCTACAAGGCTTTGGGACCAGCACCTAGAAATCTCTTGGAGGCCCTTGCAGACAGTGAAATGTTAGAGGAAGAAGCTGTGTGAAAATAGATGATGACAAATAAACATGCTCTTCCCTCTTCTCTAGATTCATCTTCCCCACCAATCTATCCCCCCTTTATGCCTGGCCAGGGGTTGTGGGCTCCTGGGCCAGGCAGGCTGTGGGAAAAGACTGTTTGGATGGACACAGCCCTGGCATCTGGCCCACCTTGCTGGGATTTCATCCTAGGCAAAGCTGGGAAGGAGGACCCCCAGCTCCCTGTGGTTCTTTCATTCATCCTCCCCAAAACTTTCCAGAAGCAACTGCCAGAAATCCCATGGGCACAGGGAATAGCTCCAGAGCTTTCCAGTTTAGTGGGAGATGCTTTCAGTTGCAAAATAGCATGGGACAATTCTGAGAAGGAAAAGATCCACACAAACCGGGAGAGTTTTTAACTAACCTGCCCAGGCCAGTGACACAAAACTAGCTTTAGAAAACAACATACTATGAAACCACACAGCATTTTGCATCTGCTTCCTGAAGCTTGTGTTCAGCTGGGCTCTGAACTCCCCCAGGAAACATTTCTGCTTCCTACTTAGCACTTTAGAAATGGGTTTGAACGCTGGCTTTTTAAGCAGTGAGAACTGCCGAGCCATATCAAATTCCCCATACTTAAAAGCTGTTTTTTTCACCAGTGCACTTTAAAAAGATTCTTTCAAAATATAAAAAAATCCCTTGGCCTCCTAAATTGCATCTGCCTCCTAAACGTGCAGTGCAGACATGCACAGCTATGGGTGACTAATTGGTATTTAAGCTATTATTTTCTTCTGCAAACAGTGGCAAACCACAAGTGCTAATTGTATGGGTTTTCATTATCTCACATGCCAAAGATTTAGCACTCCAGACAGCTGATGTGCAGGGAGAAATTAAAACCTGCATCTCAAAAAGCCCTAAATGAGCTGCTCTGAAGAATGACGACTAAACCCACCTCATCAGCTCTTCCTCAAGGTCAAATCGTTAGCACTGACTTGCTGGCAAATTCCTGGCACAAGCGGTTTGTGGGTATCTAATGCTTTGATCACAAAAGAGGTGCCCAGCAGCAGGGCAATGAGAGCATACAGAGCATCATCCCATGGCCTTCTCAAGTGCTGCTTTACCTCAAGTGATCACCCTTGATACTTCACGCCGTGTTCTTGGTGGCTCGGCTGTAGCTGCTTTGGACTGAGGAGACATGGAGAGAGCTATGTCTGCACAAAAGTGCCTGTGGGCAGGAAAGCAAAGACCCCATATAACCTTAACTCTGCACAGATGCATGTGCTCATGCACTTCAGATTCAGTGTTCATGTACTACATGTCCAAGAGCCAAACGTAACAGTACCTCCTGCATAAATCATTCCGACCACACAGGGACGTGGCCAACACACACACCTGATTTCTCCTGAGACAGTGTGTGTGGAGCATTCATTTTAAACCATTCCATCACTGGGGGCTCAGCAGCACTTTTAAAATACAGCCACAACAAAAAAACATTTTCTGCCCAAAAGACAATTTTGTCATAAAAGCCAGGCCCTGCCCATCCCTATTCTGCTCTCCAAGGCAGACAAAGAGCTGGAGACGGGAGCTATTCTTTCTGTCGCACAGACAGCAGAAGCAGCCATTTCTGTGAGGTATTAGAAAGATGTTTTATTTTTTGTTTAGTTCTGCTTTCCCCAACACTTGGAACAAGAAACGTTTCCTGTTTGAAACCCTTAAGAGCTGATGACCTCCCTGTGTCAGGGCCAGCTCATCCTTTCCTGCCAGCAAATGACAGTTCAGAACAGCCACTTTCACTGCGGTTCTCCAGTCTGGGAGCTCTTTGCCTAAAAATGAGACAAGCTACTTGCCAATTCACCTTTAAATAAAATGAGGCTTTCAGTGAAGAGGCAGGAGAGGACAGCCTCCTGCCTCTTGCCTCCTGCGCTGTGCTAGCAGCAGGCTTGGGCATACCACACACAGGGCACAACAGCAGGGAAGCAGCAAAGGGGTGACTGAGGTACCAGTGCTGGTGAGGGTCCTGTGTCCACCTTCTCCTTCTACTACTCTGTCCCAGTTCCTGTTTGGCTCATCTCTGCTCTGCTTTCTATCTGCCTTAGCTTCCAGCTCTCTTAAGGACCAGAATCCCAGCAAGCAGCACAGCATCAGCCATTGGCAGGAAGGGATGCCTGTATAGCTTGGACAAGCAGGGCATGGACTCAGTAGCCTGTCCAAACAACCATGTGCAGACCCCCTTCTCCAATGTTCTTTCTCCCTACCGTTCCCTCTCCCCTTCCACTAAGGATAGGATCGCTCCAGGCAGAAAGCTTAATAACCTGTCCTCAGCTTACAGCACGAGCAGTAGCCTTTAAATAACTATTAGTTGAGCCAAAAGAAAAGTGTCAGTTCCCTCTTGCCTCCTAGCCAGTGAGAGTGGGAATTGTACTGAAGAACAATGAACTACTGCCCATTGGGATCACTAGGAGCAGGTGGGAGCTCCACATGGCACAGGAAGCACTGAGGTTGGGCTGGCAACCCTAACCTTGGACCCACCACAGCCTCATGTGTGCAGCTGGTGGAGAAGAACAGTGATGCCGGCTGTGCCACTGACATGCAGCAGCGTTTGAAACTCTGCCAGCTGCCAAAAGAAATCGATTATATTTTAACAGTGGTTATGATTCCCTTCTCTCTTTAAAGAGCCCAGGGGCAGCTCAGCAGTCCACCAGGCTCTGGCCAAAGATAGTTCTGTAATTTATCTTTCTGTCTAGAGCAACATCATACAACAGCCTCCATTCTGGGACACACGTGGATGCCAGAAGAAAGGACGTGCTGCCTCGAAGGCTCTAAAACTGCTTGGAGATAAAGAAAGAGGTAAATGCAGGAGGTGCCAGGAAGGCAGCAATTGTCAGAGGAGCCAAGGGATGGATTAGTTTGCATAATTCATTCCTGCACTTCAAGGAGAGGCTCAGGAGCCAAGGTCTCCCTCATGCTGAAGTTGCTTTCCTCTGCTGGTGTGTAGCAGAGAAGAGATCAATCACGACTACTGCAGCTCTCCGGTGACATTTCTAAGTGCTCCGCTGAGCTGAGCTGAATTAGAGATAGTCGCAGTGTAACTGTGGGGTGCCCAGGTCTCTCCCAGGCTTGTGCAGCCACTGAGCTCCATCCTTGCTCTCAATCTCATTTCCTGAGACAGATGGGATCAAGAAGATAACACTTGTACATAGCAGCACCAGTCCTGATAATGAGCTATTAACAAGAGGTGCTTTAAGACTGTACTTCTTTTAACAGGAGACTGACAACTCTGGAGTAAATAAGGTGAATCAGATAAAACTCAAGTGTTTCTCTCTCTGCTGCTCATAGCCACAGGGCAGTGTTCAGACTTTGAGCCACACGCTGGAAAACTCAGCCATGTGGTCTGATCCAGCACACACCACCTCTGCCTCAGTTCTTCTGTGCCCCTGTTTCTCCTGACAACAGTCAGGCTGGGGACGTCTAAGCTGGAAGTGATGCATAAGACTCCAGATGTTGATGCAAACTGCTGAACTAGCTCAGATTTAAGCCCACGGCTTCTTTGGGTTAAGTATGGGACGTAGACAGCAGCATGACGACCACTTGGGATTTGGCCTTAGGAGCCTAAACATGCTCTGGATTTCTTCTATAATCACTTCAGCCCTGTCGGTATCAGCTGCCCCTCTGTAAGCAAGAAAAAATCCTTTTTCAGGATCCTCATCCTTGCACACAAGGCATTCCCCAGGGCTCCAGCTGCTCTTTACACAGTTTGTCCAGCCATCCTGATACCAAGAAGAAAGGCCTGTGCTGTGACACATTGCCCCTCAGCTCTCTTTGGAGCCTCAGTTCCTGCAGTGAAAGGACAGGAGAGCTGTGTTGCCCTCTGCTCCCACCAAGGGCAAGCAGTGTTCCACTCTGCAAGCGCCTTCTCATGGCATCACAGCCTATGCCCAGGGGGATGTGTCCCTGCTGGGGCTATGTTCCCCAATGTCAGGCACAGCTCCCAGTGGCAGCTGTTTTTTACTGGATTGCTATTTTTACTGGGTAATATTTCAGCAGATCACAGGACCCTCTGTTCTGCAGCCATCAATCTGCTGGGCAGCTGTTTCCACATCTGGGAAAGAAGGAAGGAAGCACCCCTTGGGCTGAAGCAGCACTGGGACAGCACAATTTAAATGTAGTGCTCTCTGTTGCCTGCTACATATATTCCTGCAGCATCTTGGGAGGACCTTTATTTCTCACCAGCATTACCAGGGCCACCAACCTCCTGCAAGAAGTCCAGAGTACCTGAGGAGCAGGTAGGAGACCTTCCAGGGTATGAGGAAAGCAAAGGGGTAATTCAGCACTGCTAATGTGACGGCTGGATCCAGGCATGATCCTACCTCACAGCCCAAGCTCACAAGCACACTCATTCCACCTGGTTGCAGAAGCCATGCCCAGCATTTTAGGTGCCAGTGAAACCCTGACACTGCTGGACCAGAGGGTCAGCATGGCAAGGGCGAGCATGAAGACAGACATAACCTTGAACTTCATGGCAAACAAGCAGCTTTTAAAGCTGATGGAAGGAAAGATCTCTTCTGAAAGAGGAAAGAAAGTGTGAATTAGTGAAGCTGCTGAGTGAGGAGACAACGTCCCTGTTCGTGCCAAGTGCTGCAGAGGCAGCTTGTGAACGGAGAGCAGCAGATGTGGTGGGAACTGGCAGTGCCCCGGGGAGCCAAAGGCCCGGCCGCCTTGCAGACACCCAGCCCAGGCACCAAGAGCTAAAAATACACTGCTCCCAGCATGATGCCTGGGAAAGAGTGGGATTCCCATGGCACAGCCACAAAGGCAGGAAGCATGTGGGGGCAGGGCTGCCATGCTAACCCACCGTCATCCCTGGGAGGGAGCTGGGCTGGGAAGTGAAAGGCTCTGAAAGGAAGCAAGAGGAAAATGCTTCCTCAGTGATTCCCATTCAGGGGACAATCCAGATGCATCAAAGGCAGTTTCATCCCTGTCTCTGCAGCTCCAGTTGACGACTACAGTTTAAGCTTTTGCTTATCTCCTTTTGGAAGACCCTGCCTCCATTGGCAAACTTTTACTACTGTGGCTGACATTTGTCCAAGCTCAGTGTCAAGCCCCTCATGGACTCTGGTGGGTCACTTGGCTGGTGCACTGCATCAGCCCTCCCCATGCATAGCAGCTTTCCAGTATCTGAAGGGGGCCTACAAGGATGCTGGAGAGGGACTCCTTACCAGGAACTGTAGTGATAGGACAAGGGATAATGGGTTTAGACTTAGACAGGGGAAGTTCAGGTTGGATATAAGGAAGAAGTTCTTTCCTGTAAGGGTGGTAAGGCACTGGAACAGGTTGCCCAAAGATGTGGTAAATGCCCCATCCCTGGCCATGTTGGACAGTCTTGGGTAGCATGTTCTAGAGTGAGGCGTCTCTGCCCATGACAGGGGGTTGGAACTAGATGATTTAAGGTCCTTTTCAACCCAAACCATTCTGTTGTTTTTATCTGTCTATTCTATGATTCTGTGACTCACAGGACTATGGCACTGCACTGCTGGCACGATGGGGCAGCCCATTGCACCCACCAGCTTCTCACCCAGCTGTGCTCCCCATCTGAGAGTGGCAGTTGCTTCCTATAGGAAGCAAGTGCGTCTTCTACAAGGCCTGGGAGATGTTGTATGTATGGGATGAGGATGCGCAGTGGGGAGAGGGCAGCCTTGAGGACTGCTCAGCACTCCTGGGGAAGAACACCCAATGAAACTGGTAGCTCTGCTCTCAGCTCAGTTTGGTGGATGAGTCACTGCCAATCCACAAAGCCATATGCCAAGCAAGGAGTTTAAGTAGATGACATCTATTAAGCAGATGTTCCTTGTCAGTGCAGGGGATGAGATCTAGCCTCTCCACTGGAAGGAGCACGTTTGAGTCACGGGCAGCAGCATTTTTGAAGTTGCCCATCCACCTGGCTGTGTTGGCATGAGGGCATGCACGCTGGCTACAACTCACTTTGTTCAGAGGTGTTCTTGCCAATCTCAGTATACAAGATGATGTAGGTATATCATCCATTATTAGTATTTTCATACTTGACTCATGGAAAATTAATTTTCTTTTAAAAAGTGATGTATGAAGAAACCAGATTTGCCTGAATAATATACAAACCTATAATCTGGACGTTACCCTTTGTCTGAAGCATTAACATTAGCAGAAGGCAATTTAGGATGATTGCTTTTAAGTTGTAAAGCCAATGTTCAATTAGAGCATGAAATGAAAGACTCATCACTAGCACTGGCATAAAGATTTAGTCTCAAAGTATTTCTTCTCAGTCATAAAGACGTTGGTTTTGTTGAAAGTGACATGTTTAGAACAAGGCACTTTTGTCTAATATTACTATGAAAAATGGTTTGGAATCAAACATTTTTATATTTAGGATAACAACAGTGCTTTGTTAAAAAAAAATTCAACATCATGCTTTGAATTTCAAATACAGAGTTTGGTTTAAGGAGATTTACTTTCCTCTAGTGTGCCCTACTGCGTCATGTGGAGGATACTGTTCACTCTTTCTGACACCTCTTTTTTCCACTAGTGATAGTGGAAGCCTCAGCGATACCACAAAAGTTTTAATGACCAAACAGAGATCCCAGCAGTCTTGCACAAGTATGAAGCTTTGTGGGGTCCCAGAATGAACTACCTGTGAATGAAGTCTTTGTGCAACGCTGGGGACCAGAACTGTAGGCAGTCTTCCCCTCACCAAGCGAAGAAATAACTACAAGCAGGGAAGCCCAGGCTCTGCTTCAGTACCTGCCAACACTGCCCATAGTGCCTTGAGTTTAGACCCCCATCTGCTTGCAGACCAGAGGGATTTCAGGGTGCTTTGGAATGGTAATTCCCATTTTGCTTGCATCTTTAAATGGCCAAGGCATCAGGTTTTCTAGTGAGCTCCCAAGAGAGGTGTGGCAAGGGATGGACTTGTGAAGATGCAGCAAGTACAGCAGGGAAAACTGTGCATGAAACACATGGAGATTCATGGGGGAAGTAAAAGAGAAAGCAGTGACAAATAACCTGCTGGTACGTAATGCTACACAGCAGCTGGTCTTCATGCTGCTCAGGGTTCTTTTAGTGATTATGTTATCCCAGATGTTGCTGCATGCAGTTCTATTTCCTTGCCCAAGTGACCATTCATTCAGTCCCATCCTTTCCAAAGGGAAAAGGCATGGGGAGCAGGCTTGGGATTTGTGCTGGGCTAGGCACAGGATAACAAAAAGAGGGCGCTTAACTGCTTGCTCTGCCATCAGCGCTTGGGAACATCTGGAGGGGATGTGCTAAGCCCAAGCCACATGTAGGTGGTGACCGTGGTCCTGGGGGCTTGAGCCACCCTGCGCTGGCAGTGGGGGAATGGAGAAGGTGCACATCTCTGCAACTCACCTCTCCCTGATTCCTATCAAATCAGAAAGGGATGAGAACATTTCCCTGGAGCGATGTGGGGGCTTTCAGAGCTGTAAGAGAACAAGGCCATCAGGGCTGAGCTCTCTATTTGCTGGCTCCCACGGAGGCAGCCACAATCTGCCTGGTCCCAGGGAAGCTCACCAGTACGTCTTGTTCCCACTCGGCGCTATTAATTTGGCTAAGCGGTCAGAGCTGGCAACTTGTCTGCAGAGTCCTGCACTGAATAATAAGCCCCAATGTCAAGATACAAAGTAGAGCCAGCAAGCTCTGTGAGCTGCTCCTCTCAGCCTGGCACTGCCCACCATGCCTAGAGGTCTGGCACTACCATGCTTCTTGCTCGTCTAAAGTGCATCACTGTCTCCCAGTTTCTTCCCTATTTCCATCTCTGATGCTAACACCAATGTAGTCTGCTCTCAGCCTAGAAGCACATTACACACCAGAGTTTAACTTCCTGAGATTGCAGCTCACCTCTTTCTGTGATCCTTTGCAATATTCATGTAAACAACATGCATGCAAGCAATAACACACACAGCAGCTCTCTACTGGCATAAAATGGACAAGTACCATCATATTCAACCGAGAGGCACTGATTTCTGCAAAGAGAAGGTCTAGACCTGAATTGCTACCAGGACTTTTTCTTTTTGGTAGAAACATTATCCAGCCATGCTTTCATGTGCTTAGGTTGGCAGTTTAGCAGTATGATATGGCTAGTAAGAGCAAAACGGCTGGGTATCTGCAACTAATCCATTCCTGAAACAGACTGAAAATGAGCATACAGACTGCTTGGATCTTAGGGTGATGATATGGACATCCCAGGGAAAAGATTAATGGAGGAAAAAGACATAATATCTCCAAGGGAAGTTTATTCCTGCAAGAAGAAACCTCTGCATTCATTTATACAAAGCTGTTTCCCAAGGCTGTAGTGATTATCACCTTGCTGAGATATTTTCCAGCTGCACTTTGCAGAGGTCTGGATGGATCAGAATTGCACCTTAGTTCTGGGCAGCCTCTGGCAAAAGTTCATACAGCATCAAGAAACAGGGGGAAAAAAAACGTACTAGAAAGTTTCTCTCACTGAGAGCATTTGTCACTGAAATGTTTCATGGAATAAACCCTGGGCATGGGACCAAGGGAAGTAATTGGACTGGCCATGCTCCATGTTTAAGACACTTGTCTTGGGCTTTTCAAACGTGAAAAGAGTATCAGGTCTTTCCTCCAGAGAGCGAGGAAGAGTGAGGTTGATGGCATTTATTTCTCAGGCTCATGTATCCTTTAGGCATTTACCCTGAAGCTATGCCAGCATGAAAACCTGCTGTTCAGTGCTGCCCTGAAAGACCTGTAATGCATCAAGCTGCCTGCACAGTGTTGCCAGAGCAGGAAGGAGCGGGCAGAACCATGCCCATGTGGGAGCACGCCATGTGGAAGTCACATTGCAGCACAGTGTGAAATTAGCCCTGGAGTCGTGCAAGGACAGTGTCTCCAGAGAGGGACCTCACTCACCACATGCCTATGGCTCAGGAGAGCCAACAGAGATGTTTTCAGCATGCTTTTTGCTGGCGGCTCCCCTGGGCTGCCCATCTGCCACCTTGGTCCTGAGGGTGCATCCAGGATGCAGAGGAGCAGACAAACCTTAGCCCTTTGTGCACAATCCCCTGTCCCGCCCCAGACTGCAGATGATGGGAAAGGAGGAAGACAGTGTGCAACACAGTGGGAACACTGACAGGATAGAGAAGACTGCGGCCAGAGCTAATACCGAGCATCAGGAGATTAAGGAGACCATAGCTAGACCTAAAGGATCTGGGGACAGCAATCCAGCTCACACACTGCCAGTTCTACATAGGCAGAAGCTGGCTTGTAAACACCACTGCTTCTCAAGACCATGGTGTGGATTAAACATTTGCTCTGGCACATGCAATAGACCCTGCTGCTTGCTGAGCTGAGTGCCCAACATTTCACTTCAGGAATGACTCCTATGAGGAGCTCAGGCAACATGGATGGGCCCAGCAAGAGGCTGAGAGGGTGATGGGGGAAGAAGAAAGCAGATCCACAGCTTTGGGGTTCACTTGGGACAGCCCCAAATTTATCCTCATACAAGCAACCCCCTTTGGTCTGCTGGGCTTGTGTCTGATTTGGCGGATCCGGCTCC
This sequence comes from Forpus xanthops, assembly GCA_032466535.1. NCBI lineage: Eukaryota > Metazoa > Chordata > Aves > Psittaciformes > Psittacidae > Forpus > Forpus xanthops. The sequence continues at coordinate 90,010 of JASSUY010017788.1, forward strand.
TAATGCAGGTGTGAGGTAGGGGTGGGATCTGCCTGGGAAATTCGGAGTCCTACAGGTTCATGCATTTGGAAAGACTGAGTGTGGCTGGCTTGGGTAGTAGGGGAGAGATCGTGCCAGTTGCATGCAGCCCAGCTTGGACTTGGGAATCTGCTTCTCACTGCGCTAATCTCTCAACGCAGTGACTCCCTGGGCTCTCTGGCATCACAATGCCTTTCTCAGCAGAGATCTGTTGATTTGGACTTTAAAAAACTAATCCTCCATACTAATATGTGCTTGGAGGGTCTTGAAGTAAAGCAATAGCAACCAGAGCCACCAGTTACCCAATCAGTAACACAGACGCAACAGTGGCCCTGTGATGATGGGACCTGCAGCAGTCCCTGCTGAGATTTCCCATGCTTCTTAGGGATGTTGTAAGGATCAGCATACTAAAGACTGATGCTATATTGCCACTCTGGTAAGTACTCAAGCACAGATTAATTGCTAGCTTCAGGAGGTAATTAAAGGGACTTTGGGTCCTCCTTCCATACCAGGCAGCACAGATCACACAGTTCAGCCCATGTGGCTGCGACTGCACAAACCCTCTGTCTCCTGAACTGTGGCAACGAGCTCAGATGGATAGATTTACGCAATATTTGTTTGCCAACAGGCTATCTGCCATCAATATTTAAAGCTCAATGAGTCTCAAGAGTGGGATGAAGAGCCCTTCATAAGGCAGCATCCATCATTTTGGGTTTTAATTTTGTGCTTGCTCACTTGCTGCACAGCATTATATGCACATCAGGTAAATGAATAATAGATAAATAATTCACCAAATTGCTCAGCCCCTTGGTTCTTCGAATCATCATGGAGCTTGGGTGCTTGGCATAGGGATCCTGGAAGTATCAAGCGCAGGGAGATCGGTTTTGGGGGGTAGTATCATATGCATTACTCAACACTTCTGAAATCCCTCTGCTAACAGCTGCAGCACCACCACTGCCCAGCTGACTCTACTGCGTAAGTCAATGCTTCTTGTCCTCCCAGCTCTACTCAGGAGCTCTCAGAAACGTCAGCAGTCCCATAGTCATATCTCTGCTTGCTCTTCCCATGCACTGAGCACTAGACACTCATCCCTGCCGTTCCCAGTGTGCTGTAGGGGTTCCAGCAGCACCATGGGTAAGTGCCCAGGACTTCTTGCTGCACCATTTCCATGCTCTAAGAGCAGCTGGAGGAATCCTAGTCCTCCGGAAGCCTGTGCTGAAACTCTGCTGGCCAGACAAGCAGAAACATCAGCCTCTGATGGCATTGCTGAATGGGGAGGATGGGCTTTTGTTACCCCCCTGGGTTGTTTGGCACAAGGACCTTGGACTTGACTTCACAGCTCTCATCAGCACTTTTTAAAGTGGCGCTTCCCAAGTCAAGGGTAGAAGGGAGAATACAGCCGGTGCCTGCTCTAGGAAAGGCAACAAAACCAAGGATGAAACTCTGCTGGCTGCACCCCTCCCTGCAGCCATAACACGTTTACTCCTCCTGTCCCTTCTGTGTATGGGGTGGCTGCCCAAGGTTTGGCAGGTCCCTTCTGCTCTAGCACAGCTCTCTGCTCACCTTTCCCTTTCCACAAGCAAAACGGAAATCCGCAGGTGATGTATCCCAGTTCAAATGCTGCAGGATTGTTTGCAGGAGCACCCAGAAGCCTTATCTGCAGGAAACGCTAACAAATGTGTAACTGGATGATAAGAGCCTGAGCGGCATGGGAGAAGCTGTGGAGCAGGGATTTACTATGTGCAGATTTCTGTCAGAATTCTCCAGGGACCAGACATCCATCCTCACCAGCACCCACTAGTCACAGTGACACCATTCAAGAGACCTTCATCTGTCTCACAGGCTTCTTACCATTAGACTGAGTTGTCTTGATATCCAGTGATGAAAAATCACAGCCTAAGCCTGGGCTGGGCCACCCAAACAGAACCTACAAGCTCCTGGTGGCCAAAAGCAGAGCGGTAGACATCAAGAGCCCTGACGGCTGGAAGGTTCCACTTGCCCATCTTTGCTGGGTGCTGCTGTTCCTGCAGCAGGGATACCACCATGTCACTGTCCCTTTGCAATGGTGGCATGGCCAGCGCATCGCCTCTCAAGCATCAGCACAGCATGCTCTTTGTTTTGAGATCTTAACATTAGCTAGACTTTGCCAGCACATCACCAGAGAAACTTAACTGTGCCGTGAGAGTCCTCTGGGTCACTTGGGGAGAGCAAATCTGCCAGAAGTGCTGCGAAGCTTCTGTGGTCCAGCTTCTCCTTTTGGACACCAGACATACAACTGGGCTGCCTGGGACAGCCCCAGTTCCCAGCCCCTCATTGGGACCTGATTTAATTTATAGTCACAAATAGAAAATCAACTCCATGTGTTTTGTGCAAAGGGCTCAGCAGTTCCTGCTCAGAGATGCCGTATGCAGAGGAACTGATTTTTCTCTAGCGGTGATCAGCAGGCTCCAAACATCTCTTAAGCAGCATGCTTTGTGCTGAAAGCTTTACAGCTACACTTCCACAGTCTCTGATCCCAGAGGGGTGCATAGGTATCGCCTCCTCAGAGCAATCTCTTCCCACCACTGCCTGCAGAAGTGCTGATCTATCGTGACAGTCATGATCCAGATCTGCTCTGGCTTCAGACCTGGTTTGTAAGCAAGCTGCCACCTTGTAGCTCTGTGCATTTCTGGGTCTTCAGGTGAGATGTTAGAGCTCACCAACTCCACCTGGTAGAGCGAGCCAGTAGGATACACAGAGCACCTTAAAGTTTAGCAAACATATTCCTAAAACATGGATCCTGAAACATAGAAGGATGCATAGAAATGCTTTGGGCTTCACTTTCTGCTCCTTACTGCTGAAACTTATTGCTGCAGTAAAAGTGCTGCACAGCTCCAGCAGGAAACATGTGCAGGAAATCCCTGTGGGAAGCCATGCACAGCCAAGCGGTGGCAGGGGCTGGGAGAAAGCCTTTCCAAACCACCCCACCAGGAAAGGCCAAGACCTTGCTCCAGTCCCTGCTGTGTCACTGCAGGGACTGCAATTTCAGCGCTAGGGATTACAGGGGACATAGAGGTGAATTAGCCAAGGGGTCAGTGTTAAGGCAGCAAGGCAAGGAGCAAGCTAGTGCTGTGGCAAGAGAAGATCTCTCAAGCCCCAGTATAGCCTGGCAGTAAAACTTGACCTTTTTTGGACAGTTTTTTATTGTCCTGGTTTTTTGCCTCCTTTTCTGTTGTTTTCAAATACACCACAACCACAAAAGTCATTCTTTTTGTAGGTGCATGGACCTGTGTTTTGCCATGAGAAACGGTTCAGCATGTGGTAGTAGAGTTAATGAGCAGTGTCTTTAATACACTGCATGGATACCTCTTTTAACAGGAGAATTTGTGGAGGTGTAAATGAGCACAGAGTAGAAGGCAGTGATGGAAGAGAACCCCCACAAGCATCCATGGGCAGGGCTCCCAGCAGTGACAGGCCCAGGTCTCTGGCCAGCACTGTGCCCAGGGTGAACACAGAGGGGAACAAGCAAAGATGGGGCAGGTCACTCCTATTCCTTCCCCACACCACTGTCCAAGGAAGAGAAACAAGAAGCCAGCATCAAAGGAAAAGGCAACCAGATCCCTCTGCATGTCCTTGGTTTATTTTGTGCTGACCTTTAATAATTGCAGAAGGGGAAATAGGCTGGTCAGTTTGCATTAGAAATTCACTAAAGAGTGCTTTCTCCTGCTTATCAAATCCAAGCTGCCTGGATGAGCCCAGTGAGCAATTAGTGCTACATCCTACAGCCAGAACTCCATTTGCATGTAGTTAAGGAAGGAGAACACTGATTAATTTGTTCTGATACACTCCAGAAAAAAACCCTTCTCAAATAGTATGAGGAAGCTCAGGCAGATTATAAATTGCACTACTCAAGATTGTAAATATTGCATCTGTGCCTCCCTGTGCGTTTTAAAGACATCTTCATGGGCTGTGCCTGTGTGGAAGAGATTTGTTTTAATATTTTACCAAGGAATGCATATTTCTTCTGTGTGGTGCTTGCGAAGGAGAGATCTTTCATACTGAAAAGCTTCTTCAGCAGCAAGGAGAGTGAGTGTGGACGATACACAGACATGCAATTGCAATAAGCCAGGATGCTGCGGCTGCCCTGAGATGTGATTAAAAATGCACAGGGCAGGAGGGGGAAAAAAAAAGACAAAAAGGAGAGCAAGAAAAATGAATCAGGTGATGCCTCAGGATTGAGGGAAGCAAGGCACGAAAGCACAGTGCTGAGCCTTGAGCCTCTCATCACCGCAACTGTGAGTGCAGCAGGGGCCAGCATAGAAGGGACTTTAAATAGTGCCTGCTGTTAATTCATGGCAATCACCTCTTGCTGTCAATATCTAGGTATTTACTGATTAGGGTTGTTATGGCATTGACATCAAGGGATCTTATATCTATATTTGCATTAGAGGATGGTCAATGAAATATGTTAGTCCCTCCAATGCAGAATGACAAACCTTTAAGGTACTTGGACCTCCTGATGGCCTCTTGTGTCACATTAGCAACTGATCCCACATTTTCTCTTTTGCTCTAAGGAAGAGGCTTTAAGCTTCCAATAACTTTTTGATCATGAGGGTAACAGATTCAAGTTCTCTGGCCTTGTGGAGTAACTTTAGAGGTCACTTATGGTCCCTCAACAAGTCAAAAGCAATGGTGCTCAGTGCAAGATGTTGCCCAGGATGTGCAGGGCCCCTTTTCTAAGGTGCAGCTCCCATGGCCAATACAAGAGCCTTCCACTGTCACTAAACCAGTTGTCTCTTATACAGGGGTACTCTGACCCAGGAGGTTTCTGGCAGTCCCAAAGGCTGTTTTGATATCCAAAAGGCTGAGTTGATATCACCACACTGAGCTGTGAAAGCTGGATCCTCAGTCAAGTTTGTGTTTCCTGCCCCTGTTCAGCAGTGTGCACAGCCAGCCCCCAATAAGATATTTGTTGGAACAAGCAGTGAGACTGGATTCTGATGCATCTGAAGACCAGAAAGAGACACCTTGCCTTGCCAGAACTAATGATCTACCTGAACAGAGGTCTCTTTTTCCAGGGCAGCAGAAAAGTCCCTGAGCCCCACTTTCCCAGTGAGACCATTAAGAGACCCTACCATAGTGAGCTCCAGATGCCAGCAAAGGTGCAGACTGAGAGAAAACAGGGCTTATTCTTTGCAACAAGCAGTGTTTTAGGGGAAAAGTTAGGAAGACAGATTGAAAGAGCTGCCTTTTAAAGAGCTGCTAACATTTAAAGGATGCCTTAAAGAATTTTGTCTATTTTTGTACTGTGAGCTGAGCTCTTCTGATCTAAATCCAGATCGGCTGCACTTCACAAACACAGCAGCTTTGAGTTCAGCCTGGGTTAGCTCTGCGTTTTTATCCCTGGGAAATGTTGCCTGCTCCGAAGATGGGAGGAAGCAGATAGAAGAGAACAATGCCATGAAAAACGCTAGGTGTTCAGTCGTTGAAGCCAAAGAAATAGGCTTGAAGGGGATAATATCCGTGCGCAGCTAACTGCAGTTATTCTGAAACACTGCAAGCAAATAACTAAATTCAGCAGCCAGCCCATCCATCCAAGGCAGCTAAGAACTGAAAAGACCTAACAGAAATTACACTGCACCTCACTCATAATGCTACCAGGGATGGACTCTGCTTGGAAGGTGATACAGTTTGCTAGCATTCAGTCTACCATTAACAGGAAGATGTTGAAGACCTATGACAAGAAAAGGGCCTCTTTACTCCTTCTTTTAAAATTCTCCAGCTTCCAGTACCTGATACCCTCTGGTGTCGCCAATGATATCTGTGCAGGTTGGAGAGATGCATACAAACATCTGCAAACTGGGTTTCACAAAGGATGAGTGCCATGTGTCATGTTTGCCATGGTGGTGACTGTGCAGGGTCTTTGCAGAAACATGGATCTGAGAGCTGGGATAACAGAGCCAGAGCAGGAAGGGAGCACACAACCCTGCAGGTTCACACCAATACCTGATCTCTGTCAGGGCCTTTAGTCTATCTCTTCTGGGCATGGCAAGGATTCAGAGCAGCATGAACATCAAGCAAAGCCAACATGCAGCTGGAAAGTGCCCAGCACACTGCTCCTTGGTGCTTACCCAGGCCTCTCACTAAACTCCTCCATGTTTTTAATGCATACTTCTGCAAGGTAGAGCAATGCCGTTATACAGTGACGAGACATGAGACATGGCCAACACTTGTCTTCTGCAGGGGTCAGGACAGACCTCAACACTAGAGCTCCCTTGTGGTCAAGCTGGTGGCCTGGCTTTCAGTTCTCAAATTTCAATTGCAAATCATCGAGACAAGGCAAACGGTTGCTCCCTGTTGGAGCATTTCCAGGCTTGGATCAATATGCACTGAAAACCACAGCTCTGAATGCTCAAATGCACCTTAAATCAGCTATTTGTATTAAGTGGGGCCAAAGACCCACAGCTGCCTCCTTGAGAGAAGGAAAGGTCTGCTGCTGCTGCTGCACAGCAGTTATCCTGTACTGTGACTTCCAGGTACTGACAGCTTATCTAGCAGACATAATCTGCCCAAAATTGTCCACATTCATCATTTTTTTCCATGGTATTTCAGTGCCTTGCAATCTTCACCAGCTCTCTGTGATAAAGGGAGCTGCTGCTATCTGCTGGGAGATTGTGGGTGGAACTGATGGAGATGTGGACCTGCTCAAGTGAGTCCAGAGGAGGCCACAGAGGTGCTTTGAGGGATGGAGCATCTCTGTGATGGAGACAGGCTGAGAGAGGGGGGTTGGTTCAGCCTGGAGAAGAGAAAGGTCTGGGGAAACCTTAGAGCAACTTCCAGTGCCTAAAGCGCTTGACAAGATATCTGGAAAGGGGCTTTTGACAAGGGCCGGTAGGGACAGAACAAACTTTGACTTTAAACCGCGGAGGGGAGATTTATATTAGATATTAGGAAGTTCCTCCCTGTGAGGGTGCTGAGGCCCTGGCACAGGTTGCCCAGAGAAGCTGTGGCTGCCCCATCCCTGGCAGTGTTCAAGGCCAGGTTGGACGGGGCTTGGAGCAGCCTGGTCTAGTGGAAGGTGTCCCTGCCCATGGCAGGGAGTTGCAATTGGATGAGCTTTAGGGTCCCTTCCAACCCAAACCATTCTGTGATTCTATGATTCTATGGTGTGCATGAGTCTTTGGGGTGGGATTCACCCCCCCAGTCCCTCCCCACCCCGCTCCTCCTGCCCATGATGGTTGACTCCAGAGCATGACCACCTTCACCTTGGGGAAGCAGCAAAGACAAAGAGCTTGGCGTCTGCTCCTCATTTCTCCTGATGTTCTCCTTAGTCTTCCAAAAAGCTCCTGCTTCAGTCTCCTCAGCTGCCATAAAAAAACCCTCCCAGAGCACAGGAGGGGCAGCTGAAGCACATGTTTCAGTGGCCACATATTTGTGTGGCTGCATGCCCTGCCTGGTCTCTATCAGCCAGGCCCTGAGGAGAAAGCTAAACTGCTCACCCAAAACCATAGCTTTGTGTCTGGATGTGCAAGGGAGGTCTTCAATGAAGGCCAGGCACCACTGACAGGGTGCTGCAGAGACCGAATATTTAGTTGTTTCATGTGCCTCTGGTTTCATCCCTTTTGAGTGGCATAAACAATCAAATCAACATTACTAAGGGCATTTGGTGGAGGCTTTTAGGTTCTTATCTTGCTTTTAATGATTCATTAAGCTTCCCTTAGCTCTTGCAATCCAAGCTCTCCCCATGTTTTCCTTCCTGGACAAAACCTGCTGGGAGCCATATCAGGACCTCTCAGCACTGTCTGGAGAAATTAAAGGGGCTTGGGTTATGTACCAGCTGTGAAGACTAAAGGACTCATATGGGGAGGATGATTTCTCTACAGGGGCACACAGAAAACCACTGCGTTCGCTTGAGCTTGTTAATTCTTAATTAGCAGCTCCACAGACTTGCTACAGCAAGATACTCCTGCTTCCACAATGATCAGACACACCATGGTTCGTGAAGGCTTGCTGGCACCATCATCATCACCAGCCCTCAGCCTCCTCCCACCATTACCATGGAAGGGGGACATACCACTGTGCTGTAGCCCCGCAGCCAGGCTGCTGCTCTGCTGATGAGGTGGATGCTATGGGGGGCATGGAGGTGCTGATCCCTCTGCTCTCTAACTGCAGCAAAGGTGGGAGGCAGCCACCTTCACTTCTGCACCTTGTCAGCCTGAGCAGCTCGCACCCTGGTTCATCTGGAGTGGAGTAACCCTCCAGCGCATCTCGCATTCGTCAGACAGCTTTCCCCGCTCCTTGACGCAGATTTATGGTCTTCTTGTCCAGCTGCCAGAGGAACCCTTTATACCAGATAGCTTTTATCTCAAAATAAGCCCTGGAAAAATACCACAAGGTTTATTTGTCATTCGCTCTGGGAAAGTTTTGAGCTAATAAATAAAGTGAAGTTATTTTAAAGGGCAGCAGCTTTCCTGAAAACTTAAACTCAGGGCTCTGACAGAAACAATAATACCTCCATTGCCTAAATACCCTCAAACTCAGCTCCTGCAAGATTTGATTTCTCAGGCTGCAAAGAACAAAACTTTGCAAATCAAATTGTGTCACACTCATGTAATTAGTAATTATCTCCCTGGTGGAAAATGATTCCCCCACACAATATTTGGGTGAATCATATCCAAGTAAGTTTTTATCTGCTTGTTTTTTTTTTTTCCATACACATACACGAAAACAAAGAGGCATATCAGGATCTAGGCCAAGACTTTCCCTTTAATCTGCCCTTTATTTCAGTGCAATTCAAACCAGAGGTCTCAGATCTTAAACCACCAGAGACTTCCAAGCGTTAATGTTGGTATTAGCAATCCCACTGCCCCCCTGGCACTAAAAGAAAAGGCAGGGATGTGGACCTGCTCCCTGATGTGGTCAGGTGGAGAACAGACAAAGTTTCAGCACATTTTTGCAGAGCTATTTACAGTGTTTAGGCAAAGAAGTGGGGACATAACTGCCTCATGGAGGTGCAGACATGCAGGAGGCACAGCATTGTGCAGGAGAAGGACCCTTCACCATGAGCTGGATTTTGAGCCCTCATTTTCACACAATAGATCCAAGCTACCACATCCTCTGCCAGGACTTGCTTTTGCCTTAACCTCGTTTGAGCAGCAAGCAGGCTGGTGAGACACTCTTCCAGGTGCAATCATATTTCTCCTTACTCTCCTGGTCTTGTGTGAGCAGATGTGGCCCTTCATCACTTTCCCAGCTGGAAATATTGGCAGAATTATGAGAAAATGCATGGACCTCAGTAAATTCACTCAGTGATGTTAGCCAAGACTGAATCCCCCTGCTCAGAACACTAACACAACCATAAGCACTCAACAGAGCCATTAGAACAATGTATATCCATGCATGTAACTTTATTTTGATGGCAACTCATGAAGAGCTGGGCTTCAAAGCTCATTTAAACTCTTTAATTGGTTTGATTCACAAATTAGCAAGAAAACCACAAAGAAGCAGACCACATGATAGCATAAATCAGCACTGCCTCTACCATCCTCTGAAAAACACAGCCTTAGGCTCTGTCCTCATAGACAGGGTTTATATACACTTGGGTTCTAATCCATGAAGCCTTAGTTGGCCTCTCAAGGGTGACAGAAGTCCCTGTAGCCCTGCAAAGCAGCATGACTTTTGTACCTATGACAGGAATGCAGAATGGGAACCACAGGAGAGTTTTTGCTTTCTCTTTAGACTAGGTGGGACGGGGACCTGTGGGAGTAGTGGAAAGCCACCTGCACCTAACAGGGAAAGCGAATGCAGCTCTGGGCTGGAGGGTGATTGAGGCAAGATCACACTACATGCAGAGCTCTCCCTGGACTTCATTTATCTGCCTCCCGCACCAGCCCTTTCCTGCATTATTTCAACACAGTGCTTGGTCAGGACTGCTCATTTCAGGTTGCTGTTGGAACTTCTGCTCACCAAGTGAATGGTTCACAGGTACCTAGCACTTATTTGTTAGGCTGGTTTCCCACTTTGAAGGGAAACGTGACTTCATTGAAATGTGAGAATTCTGAGTTCTACCCCCACTGCACACATTGCAATGCTCTGGGATAAAAAAAGCCCATAATCTATACTTAAGTTCTCTTTCCCTTCTACACTGTTTAACACTTTCACAGTGGCTCAGTAAAAGCATGCATGATACACTCCATTTCTCCCAGCATGATGAACCTGAATTTTATGTATGAAACTACTAAGAGAGAAGCTTCTCATGCTGAATGAGACACCAGACATTGTTAGAGCAAAACACTCCATCCATGGTTTGTTATCAGGTAGCTTGTCACAAAGAGACTCACTGAACATGAAGTAATATTTTTTAAATAAGAACTTCATAAAATGAAAGAATATGTCTCCTCTCAAGGTGGGTATAAAGCTGAAAGTCTACAACACGAGGCAAGCAATGTAGAAGCCCTCATATTCACCAAAGGGGCCATCACTCATCTTATTTCAGGATCTAGAGTAGCAAGACATCCCCACTGCTTTATGTAAAACCTGCTTATGTTGCTCCTGATGTCTTTAAGGATTCCCAAAGATGCTGTCCACACCCTGCTGAGGGAGGCTTTCTGGATCTGTAGTGGTGTTATCACAGAATCATAGAATGGTTTGGGTTGGAAAAGACCTCAAGTTCATCTAGTTTCAGCCCTCCTGCCATGGGCAGGGACACCTTTCACTAGATCAGGTTGGTCAAGATTCTGTCCAACCTGGCTTTGAACACTGCCAGGGATGGAGTGTTCCAACCTGTTCCAGTGCCTCACCACCCTCACAAGGAAGAATTTCTTCCTTATATCTGACCTGAACTTTCCTTGTTTCACTTTGAACCTATAATCCCTTGTCCGACCACTAAAGTCCTTGATGAAAAGTCCCTCTCCAGCATCCTTGTAAACCCCTTTCAGATACTGGAAGGCTGCTATGAGGTCTCCATGCAGTCTTCTCTTCTCCAGGCTGAACAGACCCAACTTTCTCAGACTGTATCACTTCATGGCCCACCTAGAAACCAGAAAGTCTGGCCTACACCGTCCATAGACTCTATGAAGAGCTGGCTCTTTGCCCCTGGGTGGGTTGCTGGTTGCGAATTAGATCTGATTGTGTGCTTGCTTATTCAGGTTTTGGTACATCAAGTGGGGCAGCCCACAGCCATGTGGAGTGGTGCAGCTCTAAGTCCTAGATCTGCTCAGCCTCATTACTTTGCTGACAGGCCTTTGACATTTTGACTTCGTCTCCTGATCCCAGCTCACATGTGGCACAAAATTTTCCAATATTTTATTTTTTTCAGTGTGCAAAGTGTCTTTGTGCATATTAAATTTGGAGAGAGAGTGAGCCATCAACTGGAGGCGTCTGGTGTCAGAGCAGGAAATCTGAGGATAAGCATCTACGAGCACTCTGTGCAGCACTAGCTCATGCTTAGTTCAGATGGCTTCAACCAGGTCCAGGCCCTCATGACAGGCAACAAAAGCCAGTGGTCAATATTTAAGAGATCTGAGAGATGTCACATCATCTCAAAATGGAAAACAAGGAAGAAGAATAAATGGTCAGTTTTCAAGAGAAAAAGCTCACCTGTGGGTGCCATGCAGTTGCATGGCAGAATATACAGGGCTTCATAAATTCTTTAACAGTCTCACAACAAAGCCCATAAACACACATACACATCCCTTCATATATGTATACATATATATATGCACACAAATATGTGTATATACATGTATATGCATATTTGACTCAAATTCCAAGAGAACTGTGGGAATCTTCAAAGGGTAAGGGAGTGGGAAGATGAAGACTGAAGAAATGAATGCAAAGCAACACACACATCGATGGGAAAAAACCCAAACTACTCCTACATGCCCTACATTGTAAATCAGCTGTAGCTGCTGGTAGAAACGGCTTCGCAGCAGTCAGCCCAGCGAAGAACTCTGCTCTGACATCTAGAAAACAAAAGAAACCCTCGAATGTGCAAACAGTAGATAGAGAAAAATAGCATCAAACCAGCACAATGGCTTTCAGTAAGTTTGCAGTGAGGGCACATAGGTGGTTTCTGTCATTCTATTTCAGAAAGGGAGAACATCAAGTAACAGGGTGACAACTGACAAAGGAGGGCAGAGATTTCCATAGTAAGCCAGGCTGCACACAGTGGATTTGTTTAGCTTGAAGATAAAGTAATATATGAAAGGTCTGCCTGACACTTCTCATTTATCCTTCCTTGACACAAGAATAAGTGATCTGTTGGTGGAATTAAAAAGCAACGGATTTAGAAGAAACAAAAGGACTTTAATATTCTCATGTAAAGCACTTCAAATTGTGGCACTAACTGACAGAGTATTTTTGAGGTCAGGAGATTAGTATGATTAAAGACAGAATCAGATGTTTAGGTGGAAAATTAGTTACTTTATATGAAAATTTATGAAGAAGCTTGCAAGTGCCTGTGCTTTTATGAGGAGGTATCAACTTACAGATACTTTTTTATTCAGTCCAGGTCAAACAACTAGGAATAAAGAATCAGTCCAGTGGTGCTAGAGGAAAGTTTGTAGCACCAAAACAGTGGCCGTGGGAATGAAGCAGTTCTCCCACCATTATGCTGTGTGTCCTGAGCTGGGTGCATAGAATGGGAGATGCTATGTCTGCAGACAGAAAACAAGGTTGAATTTACTGGGTAAGGGGAGTAACTTAACTCCCTTTGGACTGTGTAAGACCCAGCATTCTCCCCCTGAAGAAGGCTTCCCCAGGCTCCCAGTGAATAGGATTTCACCCATCAGCTGTTCTTATCCTGCAGCAGCCTTATCTCCCCATCCTCCCTCCTTAGCTTGACTCCTGTCAACCTTGTGCTTCATGGCTGTGTGATTTGGTCAGAAAAGATGGGTTTGGAAATGAAATTACTGCAAGATGCAGAGGGGAAGCAGGCAGCCCAGAGTGCATTTCCAGAAGTCGTGTTCTCCTGGCCTTTCCTATGGGAAAGTGCTCTCTAAACCTGGTCACACCCTCCCCCAACAGTTTCAGAGCCTGAAGCTGACCCCCCAGTTATATGCCTGTGATGGCATTCTCCAGCTGAGTAACCCTGGAAAGACAGCTCTGTTTCAGGGAGCAAAAGGCTTTTCCTTCTCTCCTTGCTGGGACCCTGATGGTGTTGCTTAGAGTCAAAAAGTGGCTCTCCCTGGGGAAGCATGAGCAATGTGGCTGCTACATGTCAGTGATGGGGATGCAGAAACGGACAAGGTCTCCCCATGGTGGGCTCCAGCTATGCGGTGGGAACGAAACTCCTGTTCCTGGCTGCAGTGAAGCAGGATCCACAGACTAAGCCAAGCAAGATACTTGCCATAGTGGAAGGATGTTCACAGACTGAAATAGCTTCATGTCTTAGCTTCATGTACCCTTGGATAGATCAAATGTTTTCCTCTTGTGCCACAGAAGCATTGAAAGCATTCATATGGAGCAGCTCTGGGATGAGAGGCAGGCAAGGAGCATAATCACAGAAACAACGTGACTGCTGAAGTACTGCTCAGCACTTTGACTGGGCACAGGAGTGAATCTATTGGTGCTCAGTGGGCTCTTCCCACTGCCTTTTTGCTGCAAAGTCCCAGGTGTGCTCTCCAGCAAGAGCAACAGGGACTGAAGTGGGACCAGGACTTCCCAGCCACAGGAGCTGATTTTTGCCTGGTACTGAACAGATGCAGCCAGTGCCTGGATAAGGCAATTTCTGCAGCAGAAAAAGGGTGCACAGATGCCTGCTGATCACTGGAGTTGGTTACTAGCTCCCTTTCAACAGTCCCACCAAGGGGAAAAATGCTATGCCCTGTCCTTGGTAACCCCGTTGGGCCACCATCTGTGATCTTCTTCTGTTTGCTATGGGGTGATGCAAAAAGATGGATGACATCTAAAAGCCAGCCTTCTCTTGGGTCTGCTGAAGCGCACATGCCTGCAAGAGATCTCCTTTGCAGATCTCCCTTATGCCTCTTTATTCTAGCAATAGTGGAGTGATAAGATCTACACACAGTTTTCAGCTGCTGCTTGTTTTCAAAGACAGCAGTGGTTCACCAGATAGAGATTATGTGCTCTCCCTACCTCTCTGTGAGGTGCCCTGTTTGTGGGAGAAACAATGCAGTCACCACAGTTACACCATGACCCTGTGGCCTGGGATTGTATCTCAGGGGTCCCATGAAAAGTGATGAAACAAGCATGTGATGCCTTCCTGCATTGGTCCAGGGGGTACCACATGCCTGACATGATGAGGACATTGCTGACCTATACCAGTAGCTTTGCTAACTACGCCTGAGTATGAAATCCCCAATGCACATGTTTCCTTCAGCTCATCCTCACCATCCACATTTGCTGCAGGCAGATACAGGGAAGCCAGGAGGGACAGTAACCTGTTAGGCTGCACCTCACAGGGAGCCTGGTGCTCTTTGCAGCCATTTTCAGTGCTGTTGAAACAATGTACTTAGTGCAAGACAGAGATGAAGGGAAAGGTGAGCAGCTCCTGGTGCTACCAAGCCGCTGCCAAAGCCCACTTTTCCCAGCATCTGGAGTGAAGGGGGAACTTGCACATCCTTGATTTCTTCCCACTGGACTCTCTTCGTCCCATTTGCCATCAACAGGCTTAAATTCACTTTCAGACAATTTAAGTTTGTAATTTTTTATTCCAGAGGCATCTCATGGAAAATATTTAGAGGGTTTCAGCCACAAAGCATCTGCCAAACACTATGCAGAGGGGCTGGGGAGTTTCCTTCCTTGCCCATCATCAGGGCTATTTCACCAAGGGGCAGTAGGAAAGCCTCCAAGCCCCTTCACTCACCTTGCAATACCCCTGTGAGACAAACAACCCCCTTCTGCGTATGGGAACAGCTTCACCACCAGCCATGCAAGGAGAATCATGCCTGGCTGAGACCAGTTCCACCACTGCACTGGGGCAGGGAGAACGGCTGCAACACATCCACATGTAAGTCAGTGGGGCTTGGAGAGGTCCCCTGCTCCCTGGAGCATCCAATGGCTCATGGTAAAGGGAAACTCAGAGCTGGAACACCACTGAGAAAGAAAGAGGGCTCTAGATTTTGCATGGACAGAGAAGATGCAGAACAGACAGAGATATAATTGTCACCAGTGGCTGCAGGGTCCTCCTCATCCCATAAAACCCTGTCAGAAAAGCATGGAAAGGGTCTGGGGGCAGCAGCTGACAGGAGGAAAGTGCCAGAGCAGAGTCCAAGATACTCATCTGGGATGTACAGAAGTGCAGCTGGCTCATGTCTGGCACATTCCCAGCAACTCCCCCAAAGCTAGGAATCAGACAGATTTAAATATCAGGTATCTTGATATTTAAATATCCTACACTGGAGTCTTCTGGGAAATAAAACCAACAACTGCAAGTCCCTTCCCTTTACAGTAGGAGCAGGAGCTATGGCTTTGTATCCTTGAGCACATCATGGAGATGCTTTCCTACAGCCCCAGCTACTATTCCTGTCCCCGGGTTTCCGCAGCTTCTTCCAGAGATGACAGTGTGGTATCCAATTAACTCATCAGTCACAACTCCACGAGCTTTGCTGGGTGCAAACTCTCAACTACATAAATAATAAATAGGAAAATTAGCATCTTCTCTCTGTTTCTCTGCTCCTCTCAATTGCAAATTCATCTGGTGTAGGCATTAGTGCATACACATGCACATGCGCACATGTGCATGTGCATGAAGATGCTAAGTTCCTGCACTCCAGTTTGATTAATTCTGCATTTGGTGATGAGTTCAGTTTGTGGCAAGGTTGTACACACAAATAGAAAGTAACATTGTCTTTAATAGACCTAATTGTCATTAATATTGCTGCTTCTCTCTCTGCCTTGCCAGAGAAAGGAACTGAGGCTAATCATTAATAAAGGAGTCTCCTTTGCAGAGCTGGTGGGAGCTTGCAACACGGCTGCATGGGTTATTTTCCATATTCCCCTGAGGCCCAGTAGAAACAGACATTTAGTCCAAACTATATTACTTGGCTAACAAGATTTACAAGCAGTTTGAGATAATGCAATCATTTCCAAAATGAAAGAAAGACATTCTCTAAAAAGTAAAGCTGGGAGGGAGCTGAGGGCTCATCTTCTCAAATCCATTATGTTCAGCCTGGGTTTTGTGTGTGTGTTGGTTTCTGATTATGAAGACCGAATTAAAGTCCAACTCTGTATATTTACCACCAGTCTTTATCTGCAGCATCATTTTTCATCTTCATCTGGATTTTTCCCCCTCTCTTTGCCTCCCATGAGTCTTACACAAACAAACAACAAAATCTAATCAGGCTGCCCAGCCTCGCCTTATCACTGCTGCGTGTTACTCCATACAGCCTTTGCCTGTCAGCAGCAATGCAAGAGCAGAGCATGTATCAATTCAAACAGGAATGCTTAGCTAATGCAATAACACTCTCAAAGGCGGATGCCTGCTTTGCTGTGTGTCAGATCCCCAGAGAACGTGCCTGCTCCTTATTCACCTGACCTGTGGAGTAATGTGATTAGCTCTCCAAAATGATTGATGGTCATTGAATCATAGAACTCAGGGATAGAAAAACAAACTGCATCATACTGCTGTCTACCACCTCACCCCTGTATGCATCCATGCAAGTGTGCACAAGCTCCCTGCTGCCGTTGCAGGATCTCTCCTGCAATAAAGGAAGGGCTGAGTACAGTTGGGTTTTAAATTACAACGGGGAGAATTCAGCTCTCCCTGGGAGTCTGTGAGCTAGCCAGGCAGATGTCCCCCACTGTACTGACAGTCCTTCCTTCTCAAATGACTGTTTTCGATTGCTCTGTCATCCTTGCTGTGTATTCTGTTGAGTTCCCTGCCAGGAAGAAATCTTGTCACAGCTCTGCCAGTTCCTGCACACACGTTTCTGCTGTTTTACTACAAGCAAATCCCTCAGGCTTTTCCCCTTGTCTGTGGTCCTCTTGTGGCTATGCCCATGTAGGCAGTTGAGGTTTTACTGCAAAGGGATGAGGAAATGCAGGTGGCCATGGTGGAAGGGGCAGGACAGCCAAGGCAGAGAACTGTGCTTAGCACATGTGAGGATGCATTGAGCTGAGGCTGGAGAAGCAGAGGGAAGATGAAGAGAGCAAACTATTCTCCCTCCCAAAAAAAGAGGGTGGCATGTTAGAAATCCCACATGTCTTTGAGGACAAACTCCCTTCATCCACTTCATTTGCCAGGTTTCACGTGTGCAACAAGGTCTGGTAAGTAGACAGGATGTTTAATATTAAATTTGCTATTTATTATTTACACAACAAAAAGTGCACGCTAAGGAGCTCTTCCAAGGCAGATGCACTGAGCATGGCCTCAAAAACCCTTCTTTGCTCCTCCCAACAAGGCCAAGAAAACAAACCCTTTTAAAGTCTGGGAATACATCCACTGACAGCAAGGGAGTATGGAGGTCATGGCGATGCAGTGGGGCATTGAAACGGGACAATGTTGTACATCAACAAAGAAAAGGGAAGAGTGAGGCAAGACTGGGAGTTCAGCAATCCAGGGTGTGAGCACAGGGGGACTTTCTTTGGGGCTCTGAGTAATCAGTGTGGAGGGACAGGACTACAGGGCTGCAAGGAGGGATTCTTGCCAGAGACTATGGGGAAAAGATCCAGATCTCTTTGGAAATCTCTCTCATTTCAATTAGAGGTTACACAATAGTGCTGGCTTGCCAATTAAGTACAAGAGATGTGAAAGCTAAAGATATCTGCAAAAGCCCAAAGCCCAGGCAATGTTTCTTTGAAAGAAAAAAGCATATTTATCTTAACTGGTTAATATTCAGACTCTGGCTAAATTTATAGTAGACTACAGTAAAGCCAGTGGTCAGCTAACATTGCTGTCTGCCCAACATCCTTCACTACCCTTATGCTTCAGCTGGGAGCACAGGACAGCTCCTTCCTACTGTGACAGCTTTTTCTCCTGGGTGCCAGTGCTTGGCAGCCCCAAACCCAGCCCTGCTGTGTTCAAAACCACGCTGTGCCTCAGGGCCAGGCAGGCAGGTTACCCACCCTCCATACCCTTCAAAGTCCTGAGCACTTTATATTGGAGATGTTGGTAGCAGGAGTCATCTTCCAAACCTCCTGGGTTATGCCACCAGCAAGGTTTGTCTCCTGGCATGCCGCCGAGATGGCTGTGACATAAATGATCACGATGGCTTCGAGTGGGTTTCGTGTTGATGCATTCCTAGTACCTCCCTGCCTGCTTCCCAGGCACAGGAACAGTTTAGGAGGCATGACTTTTTTAAGAAAGCAGCTGTGATATTCTCCCTTTGCACAGAGCAGTTTCTGGCAACTTCTGAAGAGAAAAAATAGCAGCAACAGCCAGCACACAGTGTAAGAGACTTTGAGCTCATGACACTGAGCCAAAGTTTGATGCTTTCATGTCAGTGCTTCTCCCATGTAACTTCCATCAGACTCTTCTCCAGCACTTCAGTGCTTTTCATTCCTGCACAGACTTGTATTTGTTGATGAGAAAATGTAAATCACAGTTCCCAGAAAATACATCTAAAACCCTATTGCACCCAAATACCTTGCAGATCAGACAGAGACTGTGCCTCCTCATGGCCAATGCATGTGTGTTAAGCCCCAAATCACAGATAGCTGGGGAAAATTCCTGACCCAAATCCCACAACGCTGAAAATATCTATGTATATATGATGGAAGCCCACACCTTTTAGCTTTCAGATATCTTGTGGTTTGCACAATGCATGTCAAAACTGCTGATTGACAGGGCTGTGTTTCACTAGTCCAGCAGAAGCAGCTCACAGGTCAGTGATGGAAGCAGCAGCAGGCAGAACAGCATCATCAGACAAGCACTGTCATCAGACAGTGTAAGATATCATAAGTAATAAGCAACAGCAGCAGTCTACAAAGTGGTTTATAAAGGACTTGTTGAGTAACTCAGCTGAGCCTCTGGATTACACATAAGAACAAATTGTTTAATTTCTGTCCTTATGCAGCAGCCTATCCTCAGTGTGCAAGGAACATCCCAGCTCCTCACATTTAGGGGCTTCAGACAACAGGGTGACAACAGCTATTACAACATGGTAACGCAAGTCAAATTTTTCACTTGGTCCTGAAAGAAATGAGTGATTCTCCATGCCTGATTCCTGTAACTGGGAAGTACTTGATATGTGCAGATGTGCAAAGCTCTAAATGGACACAGAGCTGTGAAGAGTTCAATGAGCAGGCTGTGCTGGCTGATAGTTCTTCCCAAATTCAAAACAGGGGTTGGCTGGAGGCACTGACTTGTACCTTGTAAAGCTGCACTGATTCCTGCCCTGTGCAATACTGTTGAAATTCAGGAACAAAGTATCCTGCAAGCATGGCGAACCTGAATGCTGTCAGGTGTGGAAGCTATAAGCACCCTCTTCTCTGACCCCATCCAGCCATCCCCTCTGACGCATCAGTCCTGCTTCCTCAGCAGAGCCTCCCTGGCTGTCTGCCCAGGGGTGTCCTACTGCTTCAGCTTCCTTAATCTCCCAGAACTTTTTCCCAGGGTGTCTCCATTCTGAATTCTCATGAAGGGTCCCTGAGTAACCTACTTTGTACTTGGAGTTGTGTGAATCATGCAGACACAGACAAGCCAACAAAGAACTTGCTTTGTTCTCCCTAGGGATTTGAATCAGCATCTTTGGAAGAGTTTCCTCTACTTGCAACAAGGAAAGTTCTGCTACACGTTGAGAACTGTGAGCAGAACACGTTACATCTCAGGCAAATAGTTCCTTGCAGCTTCATCTGCAAATGCAGAGCAAGGCTGATGCTACCAAAAGGCACTTGGCTCCTTGCAGAACACTCCCAGAATAAGACTCCAAGTGAGCTGTGTGCATTCGCCTGGGATTGACAGGTCCCTGGGACTTCAGCCCTGATAGTCCTATTCTTCTGCTTGCACAGAGTATTGTGAAGATCCTGGCTGGAAAGAAGCAGATTCCTGCATTCTGAGCCTGGCTAAAAGACACCTGAGGGGAAAGATGAACCTCTACTAGGAATGGCATCTGTAGTTTCCAAGTCACACAGATGAGACTGAGCATTTGGAGTGTAACACCCCCAAATGTTGCTCTTCAAAGTTAACTTAATTAGTTGAGTGACATGATCTAGTGGAAGGTGCCCCTGCCCATGGCAGGAGGCTGGAACTTATGTTATGGCTCTCTCCAACCCCAACCATTCTCTGATTCTATGAACCTAATTGCATTTGCCACAAAATATATAGGGGTGTTGATCTTGCCAGGAGACCTGGGGCATTCCTTGGGTTGATGAGTGTGGGGTACTCACTCTCTAGTGAAGCCCAGGCTATGCTACATGGAGGCTCACAGATACCCTTCCTTTCCCCTTGTGAGATCGGGGGGTGAGCAGCTCCCATCCCTAAGCATGGGCTCTGTCAGTGAGTTGAACTGCAGGGGCTGGGGAAGCAGCCAAGCATGCCCTACCTCATCCTTTTTGTCTCTGCCCTCCACTCTGCGCTCATTTGTGCCTGCAAATACTCCAGATGGGACTTGGTATCTCTGACATGCCTCAGGCATGTGGACGGCAGGTCCCTGCTCATCCAAAGGACAGCCATTCTCCAAAAGTCATCTGTCTCTCATGTAGCGCTCATGCTCAGCAGCACCAGGCAGGCTTTCAGCTGCAGATTTCACCAGCAGCCCCAAAGTGGAGTTCTCCATACCAAGACATTTCAAGGCAGCCCCACTGTTCCAGAACCTTTTGCTCTAGATGATTCAGCATTACCCAGAGCTCATTTTAAACTTTAAAGGGTTGGTTTTCACCATGCTACAAAGAGCCATCACCTTGTAGCTAAAGGAGAAGGGGTTGTTATGAAGGAGGTCAAAGTTGCCTGGGAGCTCCTGGTAAAAAAATACACCCCCCCACAATCAAACAGTTAATGCTGTTTTTAACCCCTGGGCTGCCATTGCTCCTGGCTGGTTGCAGGCAGGAGCCCCTGCAGGTCATGAAGTGTGAGAGAGGGCTATGCAGAGCTTGTGCTGTAGCTGACATTTCCAAGCACAGTTGTGTCGGCATGGCTGGCTGGGTGAGACCAGAAGCACACTGAGCTGTACCTAGGGAGCAGTCTGACTTCATAGATCACTGCAAAATAACAGCACAGCCCAGTCTTCCCTCCAAACATACATCCAAGAGACTTCTGTGTTTTGCTGCCTTCATCCATCTGCTTCAAAACAAAGACCCACATCCCTAAAGGTGAAGAACAAGGCACAGTTCACCTGAGAACCCCAAAACTAACCAGGGAGGTGTGCAAACCCTGCTTTCTCCTGCTCTACAGCTGCTGGTTTGTCAGTAAGGCAAGAGAAACAAACCCTTTCTGGCTGAAAGATGGCTTTCGTGAGGGCTGTCGTGAGGGAAAGTGATTCTATTCTGAGCCACATCTCCCAAGGTCTCCAGCACCCGGCTGCTTTCCCAGAACTTACTTTAATTTCTCAGGAATGAAGGGAGGGAGGGGCAGGCCAGGAGACCCCCTTTTCGAGGGACTGCCTTTTGGCACCATGACAGTGGGCTCTCAGCTTCAAGGTGTTTGCAGGGAGGCAGGGGCACACAAGCATGCCAGAGCACTGTGGGTGCTGCTGTTTGCTCACTAAGGTATGCCTAATCCTGCACCATCAAACACCAAACATGTCAGGCGCTCCAATTCTCTTTATTTCCTAATTTATCCTCCTGGGCTAAGATGTTGGCTGGTTTGTTCTAATGTAAATCCTCTCCAAGGCAGGTTAGGAGACTATCCCAGGTTCCACCAGCTGGGTAATAAACCAGGATAATAATGTGTTGCGGCAGAACAATTAGCTGAGGGAAAGGAAAGCAGAGCGAGGGAATGAGCATGAATGAGAGCTGGCATGAGCCACCACGTCTGCAGTGATTTATTTTCAATTTCACTTGTTAAAACCTGTCTGAGTACAGACTACCTTTCCCCACTTTGTCTTCATTATTGCTCCACATTGAGATTGGGTGACAAGGGTGTGTTGATCAGCTAACTGGAAACCTGGCTAATTTCCCTGGTGTTTCTTCTGCGGTGTGATGAAACCACTGCCTCAGAGAGCCTCAGCAGCCACACCAGGCAAAGCCCTTGTTTTTCCTGAGGCAGATCTGGGCTGCAGTGTCATGAAACACGAGATCACCACTGAGGTGATCTCCATTTGCACTGGCATTCACAGGTCAAGAAAACAGTGAGCAAACATATTTCTCCTCTCTCCAGATGACCTGCCATCAGGATCAGGGACCGGAGGATACAGGTGTACCCCTGTGGCTTGCTGCTTCATGTACGGCAAAGGGGACCATGGAGAAACCAGGCTCCAGGAGAGACCTCTGCCCAACATACAAACTGCCCAACCAGGAACAAACCCACATTGTCTGCCTATAATGCTTTGCCCTGACTAAGAGGCTGGTGCCAGCATGGACCAAGGGCCAGCAGGATGGCCTGTTCTCATGGAGTTCCAGGGTGGTTACTCCAGGATGGTTACTCCAGGATGATCACTTGAGACGTTGCAGCCCTCATGTGAGCTGAGGGCTGATGTTGCACAGATATTTGCTCTACTTAAGATCCCTATTTTGGTACTGCAGAAGAAACAATTTTTTCCTACAGTCCATAACCAGCACTCCTTCCATCTTTTCAAAATAGGGTATGGGATGCCTAATACAACATCTCCCACCGGTCACAGTCATAGCCTGGTTTTCAGCATTTCCTTGAGTCATACTTGGCAGACACCCGGGCTTGGTCTGCGCTGGAGGCAATTCAAGGCAAGGACGCTTTTACAGCACCAGATGTTAGAGTGGCCAAATCTGTCTTTCCCATAGAAAAACAAATTGTGTCAGAGACGCACATCTCGACCCCTCACCAGTGGAGGGCCTATGCAACAGCCAGCATGGGATCTGTGTGAGTGAGAAGCAAAAAGCAAACAGAGTTTCTTCCTCTTGCACTGATGGAGACCATGAATATCTCCCTTGCAGGTGGCAAGCTGCCAATGACTCCCAAACGTTCTGTGGTCTGTACTATGCTCAAGAAAGCATCCCATCACATTAATATCTTCATCAGATCAATCAGCTTTTTTTCTCTCCTTCTTGTAGGTCACCAAAGAGTTGAGGGCTTGTGCTGCCCCAAAGGGATTGAATTTCTTCCACAGCAGTTTTGCATCCACCTCTTCCCCCCAGCTTGCTCATGTCTTCCATGTTCTCAAAGGCTTATGAGACCTCATCAGCCAATTCAAAGGTGTTCATGGTTAGACACAGAAGCATCTGCCATCCTGCATATGGGACATACTGCAGCAAAGCCAAATAAAAGGCACTGATTTCACAAGTCAAAGTCTTTGGATAAATTGAAAAACACCTGCTTCCCATGCTAAACTAAGATTTGTGCATCTGTCTTCAGCACCTCACTCAAGGAATTATGGCCGCCTCATCTGCAGGATTTAAAGCTGCAGTCAGCTCAGAAAGATCATGAGGCTGTATTTAGTTTCTGGCAGATGTATGGGTTTATCACATCCTCTTCCTTGAATATGCATGCCCTTGAGTTTATATACACCCAAGGTGTCTCTGGGAAAAGCTCTGAGAATATGACTGAGAGAAGATCCTGGCCTTTTCCTGGGCAGTTAAGCTTTCTGTCCAAGCACAGCAGGATTAATAGCACAAGGCATGCTAGAAAACAGCTTTCCTCACTCATGCATTACACCACTTTGGGTCTAATTTACCCTGGCTGCCAACTACTGATACAAGTACTTTAGGCAGACATGTTCTTAGAGTGCTCTCCTTGCTCATGCATGCTGGGCTATACAGTTGCACACTGTGATTGTGCATCTAAAATTATGGCAGCTGATAAACTGAAGGCAGAAAAGGAAGTTAGAGCTCAAGTAAAAGTCTGCCAAGTTTCTAATAAAATTCAAAACACAGCAGTATTTAAGAGCATACATGAAGCCAGCATTTGTCTGTGTTTCAGTCTGCCTTGAAATCCCCTGAGCAATCAACCCACGTGGATGAAGCTTAAGGAATGGAAAAATCAGTCACTTCCATTTCTCATGTCTTTTTTAGTCTGAAAAGTACAATGTGCAGTGGGAAAATGAGTTCTAAACCACTTACTCGGCAACAAAAGCAATTTTGATTGTTTTCAACAAGAGAACACCAATGATACCTTTTCCTAAGGCCTCTCATGACACAATCTATGGGTACTTGACCAATCAGCTATCCTCAAATATGAAAGTTTCTCAGAAAAGTGTGCTTTTTCACTGGTTCCCCAAATGATCCTTTAGTTCCATTGTCCATGGGCATGTGTTGTGATCCAAGAGGCTTGTTCACAAGTCTAAGTAACAGAGAAATTACTTCCTCCCACTATTTCTAGCTATTTAGTACTGCACTCCCAAACACAGGTTTTTAGACAGTTCTTGTTAAATTTCCAAAAGGGAAGATGCCCCTGGGCATTTGTGTTGGGTCTGCAGTTGTGTTCTACATCTCCTGCAGAGAAGGTATGGGAGATCCCAGCCTCTAAGGTCCCTGTTTCCCCCAGCCTTGCAATGAAAACAGTTTCTCTGTGGTAGAAGAGACATATAAATAGTCAGGAGGAAGGTGAGTGCAACATTTGTCTCTTGGATATCACTCTGTCAGCACATCCATGTGCTCTGATCTAAGCCTGGAAGGAGAGTGCAAATGTGAAACTCTGGTGGTTTCCAATCCTGAATTTCTCTCAAGTCCAAGTGAGGAAGACAAGGTTGCTCTCTCCAGCATAACCAGTGTCTCTGCAGGTATTGCTGTGGCGGGAGCTGGGACAACACGAGTCAGAGGGCCACCTACAGAACTTGCCGTGGTGCCTTGGACACCATTGGTACAGTAGAGCAAGTGCAGTGGGAAAGGACAGTCTGGCAGAAGGCATCTACAGAAGTATCCTATTCTCTGGATGGAAGGAGTTGACAAGGTGTTTGGATCAGTCCATACCATGGCAATGTGCAAAAGAGTACAAGATCAGTGGTATAGATATCTTCACCTAGGTGGAGGGGAAAGCTTCTTGTTAACTCTTAATCTCAACTCTAACAAGATTATTGCTATGAGGAAGTCCTCCCTACAATACGGGGAGCAAGCTCCAATCCCAAGAATACATGGGACATTGCAGTTGATAACAACCTAATTTTGGGGTCAAAAGAGACTGGAGCATCCTAAGTAGTCTAACGTAGATCAACATAAGAATTTGGTGGGTGGAGAGAGGACAATCTTGAAGCTGCAGAGAAGAACCTGGAAAGAGGCAGACAGGGTTGAAGTCAGCCATGGCAATGCAGAGACACCCTGTTTCCTTTTCCATCTGGGAAAGCAAGTTCTTCATTGACATCTTGACTCATATAAACATGTTTGCAACTTTCCCTACTGTTTGAGACGACGGGGAAACTCATGAGAAATAGCTCCTAGGTGCAAAGGAAGTGCCTCTCAGCGGTCTTATCTGCGCCAAGGTGGATAGCTTTCACTAAACAAGATGCCAATGACCCTGAGTTGCTGCTGTTATTTCCTGAGCTCTGATGATGCTAAGTTATGTGCTGGTATTTGGCTGTGGTGTTGGCACCACTTTGTGCAATAAGAGCAGTTTTATAAATACCATAGTTCACATTTTAGGTGCTTGTTTTATCAACTGTAAAACCAGCTCACTTGATATGAGAAGCAGTGCCCTAATATCTTTTTATTTATATTACAGTTTTGGTTCTAAATTTCATCTCTGAAGTACTAAATGCCCTTGTGGTGGGAGTTTTTCCTATTATTCCTTATGAATACGTGGGATCTCACATCTTTAAATAGGGCAGAGTGAATCACTGCATTTCAGTACCGGTCACTTGCTATTCCGGCTTAAGGAAAATTTCTTTATTTCCTCTAAGTGTTCTCTTTAAAGGAATAATATTTACTACAAGAACTGTCCAAAAATGTATTTTTAAAAGTTCTTTTTCCCTCTCAGAACTTATCCGGCAATTATATTCCAAAAGCTCTCTCTATCCTCAAAAAAAAGTCTGAATACCGCATATCCCCTTATTAATTTTTATTCCTAATTTTATTATTAAAAAGCTATTTCCCTGCTACTTCTGTAAGTCCTCACTGTTGCTGTTTCCTACCCATTTCTCGGACTTTCCTTCCAGCATTTAATTGATTTTTCACAACTGTCAAAAACCAGGGGAAAAGAGGAAAAACTGCGCTCTCATTTCTTTTTGCTCAACAGACTCTCTAAAGCTGCTGAAATCCCAAAATGCTACAAAGTTACCACAACCACAGTCTTACTTTTGATTTGCTGTATCAGAGATTCCTTCCCATAAACCCAAGGAACTCTGGAAAAGATGGGGAATAGGAAAAGGAGTTTAAGGAACAAAGCAAAGAATTTCTTTCCCACCCCTCCCTGTGAGTTGACAGTCACTGGTAGTCCTCTTTGTAAAGATGGAATTAGAGCCAGAAAGTAAGAAAAAGGTGAAGATTCTAGGTTTTGGGATTTTTTCTGGATTAATCTAGTATTTCCTTATGTCAACACTGTGAGGTTTCGTATTTTTTCAATTAAATATCTTTCCCTCATCTTCAACCAGCTCTGCCCTCCAGACTATGTAATAATTTTCCCTATTTAATATTTTGCTTAGTTCATCTTGCATTTGCTTCCAAAATTAAGGCTCAGCACTAATTGTTTCTGGTTATGGGAATAATTAACTCATAAAAGATCCCTTCCCGTATGCAACCCACATTGCTCCTGCTCACAGTGCGCATTGTGTCTACATTTATCAAATCCAAACACTCTTCTATAATTCCCTGTACAAAGAAAAGTGTAAGACATGGAGCCCCCATCCTGGAGAACCCCTGTCTCCAGGGACACACAACTCACAGGAAGTCCAAGGCCAGGCAGTTTCCTAGTTACAAGGTATTTGTCGTCCGCACCAAGTGTACATTTACCACTGGTGAGATACTGAGAATGAAATCTCTGGGGCATTATCAGCCTAAGTCAACACATACTATTAATAATCATTACTTCTGCACTACATATTGCATGGCACCCTCAGCAAGATTAGCTCTGCTTTTGCATCACAGCTGTACGCATGCTTATTACCACCCACTTTACAACCAATTACTTGGGCAACTACTAAAACCAGCAGATATGGCAGAAAGACTTCTTTTATCTCTAGAACCATCAGAAAACCTCCAGGGCTAGAAAACACCCAGGGCTAAAAAACCAACAATAAAGTGATTGTTATAGATATTAAATGATTCCTCCCTCACCCCCAAACTTGCTTGAGTGTTTGTGTTTTTTTTCTGATTTATGTGCAGAACTACCCTAATCTTTCTGGCAATAGTATTGCCAGGCCCCATTTTTTATGGAGAGAAGGGAAGCAAGGGAGTGTAAGCAGCCTGCCTGGATGCAGCAGAGCTGGTGGAAAGCAGCAGCTCAGGGCAGGATAGGTGAGAAGTGCCAAAGTGACAAGCTGAGACAGGGACAGAGGGAATTGCTGCCCCATAGAATCACTGAATGGTTTGGGTTGGAAAGGACCTTAAGATCGTCTAGATCCAACCCCCTAGCGTGCACAGGGATGTCTCATGCTAGACCAAGGCTCTGCTCATCCTGGCCTTGAACACTGCCAAGGATGGAGCATTTACCACTTTGGACAGCCTGCTCCAGTGTCTCACCACCCTGACAGTAAAGAACTTCTTCCTTATATCTCACCTGAACTTCCCTAATGCAAGTTTGTCTGCTTTTAATTCTGAAGCATAATATTTGCAGTCCTTTAAACTGCCTTAATTAAGAGAGGGAGGAAAAAAAAAAGGAAAATAAAATCTGGAATAAGGACAAAGCAAACAGAAATCATGTTGAGAGAATTCTCCGGATACCTCTCAATGTCTCATGCTGGAGAGAGAGACAAATGCTAAAATTTAGCTGCTTCCAGCATGTGTCATAGAAAATCCTGGCTTTGCAAGCGGATGCCAGGGACCCTCAGTATTTCAGCCCATTACACCTTATGTTTCTGTTGTCCATCATCCTGTCCATCCTGCCTGATACAGATGTGCCTTTGTGTAGACCAGCAAATCAATGCTTATAGGTTTTTGGAAAGCCACATGTCTCCTGGTACAGCGGTCTGGACCCCCAAGCCATGAGCAGCTGCCCTGGTTTTGTCCTTAACAATGCACATTAAGAGAAACAGGCAAGATGAAAAATCTCAGTGACCTCTTTCAAACAAACCTTGCCCAAAGACCATGAATCATAGAATCATAGAATAGTTAGGGTTGGAAAGGACCTTAAGATCATCTAGTTCCAACCCCCATTCCATGTCACCCAAGGCTCTGTTCAACCTGGCCTTGAACACCACCAGCAATGGAGCATTCATAACTTCCCTGGGCAATCCATTCCAGTGCCTCACCAGCCTAACTGTAAAGAACTTCCTTATATCCAGTCTAAACTACCCATTGTTCTATCACTACAGTCCCTCATGAAGAGTCCCTCCCCAGCATCTCTATAGGCCCCCTTCAGATACTGGAAGGCTGCTAT
>JASSUY010017793.1:0-13883 GCA_032466535.1 Forpus xanthops
ATAGTTAGGGTTGGAAAGGACCTTAAGATCATCTAGTTCCAACCCCCCTGCCATGGGCAGGGACATCTCCCACTAAATCATGTCACCCAAGGCTATCTCCAACCTGGCCTTGAACACCACCATCAAGGGAGCATTCACAACTTCTTTGGGCAACCCATTCCAGTGCCTCACCACTCTTACAGTAAGGAATTTCTTCCTCAGATCCAACCTAAACTTCCCCTTTTTAAGTTTGAACCCATTATCCATTGTCCTCTCAGTACAGTCCCTCATGAAGAGTCCCGCCCCAGCATCCCTATAAGCCCCATTCAGATATTGGAAGGCTGCTATGAGGTCTCCACTCAGCCTTCTCTTCTCCAGGATGAACAGCCCCAACTTTCTCAGCCTGTCTTCATGTGGGAGGTGCTCTAGTCCCCTGATCATCCTCGTGGCCCTCCTCTGCACTTCTTCCAACATTTAAATGTCCTTTTTATGATGAGGACACCAGAACTGCACACAGTGCTTCAAGTGAGGTCTCATGAGAGCAGAGTAGAGGGGCAGGATCACCTCCCTCGATCTGCTGGTCACCCTCCTTTTGATGCAGCCTAGGTTTCGATTGGCTTTCTGGGCTGCAAGAGCACACTGCCAGCTTGTGCTCATTTTCTCATCAATCAACACTCCCAAGTCCTTCCCTGCAGTGCTGCTCTGCATCTCTTCTCTGCCCAACCTGTAGGTGTGCCTGGGATTGCTCTGAAGCAGGTGTATGACCTTGCATATGGCATAGTTAAACTTCATGAGGTTGCCATCAGCCCACCTCACAACTGTGTCAAGGTCCCTCTGGATTTCATTCTTTCCCTCCATGTATCAACCGAACCACACAGCTTGGTTTCATCAGCAAACTCGCTGAGGGTGCGCTCAGATCCCACTGTCCGTGTCACAGACAAAGATGTTGAACAAGCCCGGTCCCAACACCAATCCCTGAGGGACACCACTCATTATTGGTCTCCAGCTGGAGATTGAGCCATTGGTAACAACTCTTTGCATGCAGCCCCCAGCCAGTTCTTTATCCACCGAGTGGTCCATCTATCAAATTGATGACTCTCCAACTTAGAGACAAGGATGTCATGTGAGACAGCGTCAAACACTTTGCACAAGTCCAGGTAGGTGACATCAACTGCTCTACCCCTGTCCATCAGTTCCATAGCCCCATCATCTAAGGGCACCAGATTGGTCAGGCAGAATTTCCCCTTAGTGAAGCCATGCTGGCTGTCACCAAGCACCTTGTTGTTTTTCTTGTGCCTCAGCATGCCTTCCAGGACAATCTGCTCCAAGATTTTGCCAGGCACAGAGGTGAGGCTGACCGGTCTGTAGTTCCCTGCATCATCCATTTTCCCCTTCTTGAAAATGGAGGCTATATTTCCCTTTTTCCAGTCATATGGAACTTCACCTGACTGCCAAGATTTTTCAAACAGATGGACAGTGTCTTAGCAACTTCATTTGCCAGCTCCTTCAGGACCTGCAGATGAATTTCACCAGGTCCCATGGACTTGTATACGTTCAGGTTCCTATGATGGTCTCGAACCAGATCCTCTCCTACAGTGGGCCCAGGGTCTTCATTCTCACTGTCCCAGCATCTGCCTTCCAAGACTTGGGTAGTATGGTCAGGGCATTTTCCAGTGAAGACTGAGGCAAAGAAATCATTGAGAACCTCAGCTTTCTCCAAATCCAGGGTAGCCAGTTCTCCTGAGTGCTCCTGAAGAGGGCCAACATTGTCCCTAGCCTGTCTTTTATTTGCAATGTACCTGTAGAATCCCTTCCTGTTATTCTTTCTAAAGATATTTTTACTGAATACAGAAAACCTGCACCTTGGTTGATTGTGTAAAGTGAGACTTCTTGTAACCTCTACAGACAGTTCAATACTTGTAGTGTTCCATTCTTTTCCATTTTATTGCAGTAAAGAAAAATGAATTTTTTCTTCAAATGCCTGTCCCTTTCCTAATTAAAAATGTTTATGGGTAGTCATTGAATTATTGTTTACTTTTTAGTGACTTAATGGCCCAATTTGATGTTTTGGTTTTAATTCCAAAAACACGGGAACAAAAAAAAGTCACTAATATTTTTCGATGATCTATCTAATCTTGACCATTTGATCAAGGTACACTCAGAAACACATACAGCTAGTTGTAAATCAATAAGGACAAAGCAATTACTTTTTCAAAGTTAGGGTTAATCGTTGCTGTCTGTAAACCGGCAAAAATCAGAAAACAAATGATCAAGCAAACTTAAAAAAGATATTATATTATGTATTTTCAAATCACAAATTCTTCTAGGAAAAAGAAGCAATAACTACCTCAAATAAACAGTATTTTTAAATAATTTTTAAAAAAGCAGTTTTCTTTAAATGAGCTGTTTCAGCCATTACAACACTAAACTATAATGGTCAGTAATGTATAAGAATAGAAGTGGTATGAAGGCTTATGTCCTTTCATAATTCTTAATTTTGAAGGAGAGGAAATCCCTTTCAGGACTTTCAGTGCTAAAAAAGACTGTTGATTTTCACATGGAAAAGAAAATAAGTATTTTTTTGCATTTTCTAGTACATTCATAGGGAAAAATGAGTGCCTGAAACTGCATCCTGACTGTAGATAGTAAAGTTTAAAGCTATGAATATATAACTCGAAATAGAGAGCAGGGCTATTGGTTTTGTTGTTGCTACAAAATTTGTTATTACAAATATCATATGAGAAAAAGATTCAAGTATCTCCCAGCTAAGATAAACAGGAATGCCTAATAAAATATACCTCAAGCCTGAGAAAACTTTTGTCTTTTAATATCTTTGGAGAGGGAGGCTTTCAGATTATGGCTGTATCTCAAGATGTTGGATTTCTTTCAGAGAATCACTGGCTATTAACAAGATATACAAACTGGGACCATTATCAAAAGACAAAAAGGATCTTATCTGCAGTGCCCAGATAAAATATGGGAAAATCGGGATAAATAGTATTTTTAAGTTCAGTCTTGTACTAAGTCTTGAACTAGAGATGGGAATAGACACCCTTTAACAACCGAGCTGAAATTTAGGACTGAGAAAGTAAAGAGAAAACCCACTGGAAAGAAAACTGGCAACTGGGGCAGACCAAAGATCAAAGTCTTCAATATTAAGTTATAAAAAGTTAAATGTAAGAGCTCCTATAGCTTTATTATGCAGGGTCCTTTTTTTTTTTTTTTTTTTTTTTTTTTTTTTTTTACCACAATTATTTCGAGCAGACTTGGCCATGAAGGGAGAAATTCATGGGTGGGATATTCTCTTTAATCTTTAACAGGCATATTTGTCTGAGAGTGGTAATATGAATTACTGGCCAGGATTTTATTGCTGCCTCTGTTTTGTGCATAGAAGGCCATGTCAAATGAACTGGGGTGGGTCAAGATGCCAGTTGTAATTCTCTAGGTCTAGACTGGGGGTTGGGAGGTAGAGAGTGTGCGTGTGTCATTCTCCATTCTCCACTATTATTTCTCCTTCAACCACAAGAGGTTTATTTCAAATTTCCACCCTCACCTCTTGAATAAACTTACTTAAAAGGAAAACATTTTGGCGATTTTTGTTATCCAACCCTTTATATTTGAGTTAGGTAAGCAAAGAGATCATGATGAATCATCACCTTGTTTCAAGTCTGCTGCTATCCAAATGCCTTTTCTATTGTACTAACCCACCTTCAATTGGCTTAGTCAAGGGTGCTATCACTTGTGGGTACTCTTGACTGCAGAAGAATTCATAGTTATTTTTCCCTCAATTGAAAATGCATGTGCAACCTTCATATGAGACTGCCCACATCTTAATTCCATCCCTTGTTACAATGTTATCATTCTGGGTGCAGAAAACATTTTTATTTTTCTGTTTTCAGAAACAGAGAGCAAACCATAATTTTGTTTTTTTAAAATATACAGATATCCATTTCAAATTGCAAATTACTTTGACTCTATCAAGATACAGCAAATACATATTATACACTACTTTTCACTTGGTAATCAACAGATGTGATGAGACCGAGACAAGCCATATAACCATCTGTGGTAACATTTAGAGCTTCCCAAACTACAGCACACACACCACTCACTGCACCTGAAAAACTTCAAAAAAGCATCTATTTTCCACTTAAAATAGTAAAAAAAAAAAAAAAAACAACAAACCTTCCCAGACATGGGTAACTACCTAGCCATGACTTGCTGCTATGCAAATCAAGGCCAAAGAGTAAAGGATTAGAGAAACAAGCTGTCATTTAGTCCAGTGAGGAACTTAATATCACCCTCTTTAGTTTTTTTTTTTTTTTTTTTGAGTATGTTGTGAAAGGCAGAAGACAACACATCATTGTTGAAATGAGAGAGTGCATGCTCGGCTTTCATGCTTCTGTATGAGACATAACTGTGCATTGCCAGGCCCAATGCAGTAACTCTATGACTGAACGGCACAGTGCACATACAATAAATTTGATGGTTCAGGAAATGTAGAACTAATGATGCATGCACTTGGAGATCACACAGTATGTCTGACAAACCCAGAAGTGGGGTGCGTTTGTTTGCAGAGATCTTGGAAAGGCAAACCCATAACAAAGGCTGCATTTCAGAGTCATCAACTACCCAGAAATCTTGGAGTGATAAGTGAATAAAACACTTACATGCCACATGGAAGATATTATTAAGTGAAAGCAAACACTGTTGAGAAAATCAAGGAATATCAATGACTTATTTATGTAGTGTAGAAATTGGGCATTGCTGCTGCCTCTAGTCACAGAAATGGTCTCTTCCAGCAATGCTGCAGGTACCAGCAGCAGGTAAGGAAATGACACTGGAAGCTCTGACATTAGGAAAAAGCTATCTACACAAAAAGTAACAAGTCTGCTATAGCCACAGAAGACTAAAGGTAACATTGGCAATCAACTTTGCAAGGGACAGCAAAAAGCCAACATCTCATAGGGGAGAAGAAACTCAGAGCTACTGATGCAGCTGCGATATTAGCTTTGTGTCTGGGTATGATGACTGAGTAAGCAGGCTTGCTTTGAGAACACCAGTGGCAGTTACATAGTTTTTGTTTTAACTTCATAGACAGTTTAAGCTTCATAATACAATACAGAATAATGTTCTTTTCATGTGAGGACAAGTAATAAGAATGTATTGATTTGACTTTTACTCCACTCTCAATCACAGCTTGTAAACTAAATAAGGAGTTCATGACTAGACCTAACATCAAGACCTCAGTAGTTCAAACAGGAATTTAATTTCCTCTGCATAAAATTCACGGATAAGAGTATGAGAATTACTATGATATGCCATTCACTAAAAAAAACAATCTTAACGACAACTATAGATGGGGTGAGAGAGGAGGCCATTGTAAACATGAATGGAATTGAACCATAGCCACACGTCCTTAACAAAATCTGTACTATCATTTGTGTAATCTGTGTGTATTAACTAACTACTAACTTTATCAAATGTTTTCCATGATTTTTTTCTTCAGGTTTGAAAAAAATTGTCACACTTTTCTTCAGCAAAGTAATATACATTGGGGAATTGAGGGGATGTACAAGAGTGCAGAGAAGAAAGCGATTCCTTTCCTGAACTTTTGTAAGTTTACAGATAATGTTGTATTTTCATAGTTACCTGTGCATTTCTTGATATTGCTATTTCTTTTTCCATGTGATCCTAACTTGCATCCAAAGTTCTCCTCCCAAAATTCTGCAAACCAGACATTTCTTCTATTGTTAGCAAGTGTTCGGCTCCGAAAATATCTATCGAATCCTACATTTAAGAGAAGTGAAGGAAGCATTAAAATGTGAAGGAAGCATAGTCATATAAAGACAATAATAAATGTTGCATAATTGTCAGTGCAAGAAAAAGCTTTAGGAACAAACTACTATAATAAGATATTTTTATGAGCATAATAGTATCTAAGGTTTAACAACATTGTGTATTTTTTATTACCCATATTTACTGTAGAACAAGATTTTTTCCAAGTACCTACAGCACTTAAAGAGTCTCTAAAGCTCCAGGAGAATCCTATCATTAAAAAAAAAAATAATGCAGATAATTGGGGAAATAGCTTAATTTTTAATACACACATGACAGAAATAAAGAATTGGATACCTACAAGAAATTAGACAGACTATAATCACTGCTTAGCAAAAGACTGTGATCCAAATACATTTAGTTTCAAAGTCATCTAAAATCATTGTGTAACTCTCTGTTGAAACAGAGAGCTTCCAGAAAACCTAAAATTCTGTTCCTATTTATACATTTAATGACCCTAGTTGAGAAAAGAAAAATTCCTGCTTAAACCGGATCAGAACTTGCACCAGCCTTACCCCTACAACCCAGAAATCATAATGAAATAATGACTAACACATACCATCTGGATTAAGCGCTTTATAAATATTTCCACATGTCTAAATTCTCCAACTAGCATCAATAGTGCTCAGTTTTTCTAATCATTTACCAGTTTAGAGCACTTACCCAGACAGTAAGAGACGTTACTACGCACAGTACCCTCCTGGGAATAAGGTGTTTCAAACCAACAACCTCCACTTCATCCACTAAATCAGAAACTTTGTTAATAGAGTGGCTTCTTAAAGTAAATTTAGGAGAAGAAAGCAGAGTCTAGATTGATCTCTTCCAGGAAAAACGAGCTGACATATCATTCACCAAATATTCTCCTGTTTTCTCCCAAAGAACCACCAGGCTATGGATAAGAAGCTCTTCACCGCATGTGCTCTCATTATTAGACAACTGTAAGATTACCTAACTGCAGATTCATCATCTCCTCATCTCAACAGTGATATTAAATGAATATTGAATCAGACTAGCTCAAGTTACTTAGATAGAAAGCTTTTCCTGATTTTCCTGTAATCAAGGACTACATGATTTTTATTTTTCTGTTTATTTTTTAAGAGAGGAAGGGTGCTTGAACACTATCAGAAAGTGAGGAGTTTGTGCCATGTGCCTTCCTACCATCTATTGAGGTTCTTTTGGGCAGAATGGTTACTGCTCCTTCCGCAATCTCCTCCTGCTGCTGAACTGGTGAAATTTTTGACCCCCAACTATCTGAGCCAATCCAGAGGAAATGTCCAGACTGATTAGCTTTTTTGGCTGCTTCCAGTATACGCCTGCAAAGACACAACAAATGTCTAATTAAACAAACTGCATTTACAAAAAATTTGAGAATCTGCAGCATTAATTCTGGCTATGTATAAGTAAGCTTATACTAACCAATTAGGCAATAGTTTTCACAGTCTAAAGCATATTCAAAAACAGCTGTAGTGAACTTAAGATACAGTACCGTACAAATAAATTTGTTTAAGCTTCAGTCATGTTTTTCTAGCATTTTTATTGGTTTCTTCCTTTTCAGTCACCAAATAGTAATCTATTGGAGCTGCACTCTTAGAAACTAGGACAGGTTAAACCTCCACAGAATGAAGGATCAGAACACTACATAATTTCAACTCAATTTGTTATCACCAGATGCACAAGAATTTTGACATAAAACTGAATCTGAAACTCCTGTGTTACTCTATTCTGCACCATCCAATTGAGCATCTCTGCAAAGAGAAATAACTTCAACACATAAAAAAAGAAAACAGGCACCTAATGTCATCTTCATTGGCAAACATGATGACCGCTCGAGCATTTGGAGTCTCTAACAAGCGCTTGATGATCTTTTCAAACTCTCCTGGTCTTGGTTCCCGAGGGATTTTGAGTGACTGAGCAATGCAAACACCTCCTGTGAAAAATTTAGAGGAAAAAGAATTTTAATTTGCTAAATAACAATTTTAGATAATCCATAACCAGGCAGGTAAAGAAAAGGTGTTAATATTAGATACAGCAGCACAGACAAAAATTACATTACTTATGTTTTTTTTTTAAATAGCACTGTATGAACTTACACGGTTAATGCTGCATTAAAAAGTACAACTCTGTTGGCTGCTACTTCACTTGTATAAAATCCTAAACAACATTCTGAGACAGATCACAAAGCACCAAACTCTGGCTCAGCTGTGCTGAGTTTCACAGATCTCCCTCAACTTATAAGAGCTAAGAACTCAGCTTTGCCACAATGATTGCATTTCCCCATGGAGACACAATCTGAAAGTTAACTGACATTCATAATGTGGTTCTTCAGTATTGGGAACTACCATACACCTTTGTTTTTTCAGCAGAGAGTAAAAGGTTAGTGATTGCAGAATCAAATAGGGAATGTAAAATGTTCTCTTATACATACAGATAACTTCTAGTTGTTATTATGTCACCCCTAATTAAGCTGTCATAATTATTGAAGAGGCTTGTGGTTGTCATTGAATATTCTGAATTACTGAACAACAAATGAACACAAACTCAGAAATTATATTTATATCTCTTCCTGACAGAAGGAAGAAAGTGCTAATTGAAATCTCTACATTTTACCTGCCCTTGAAAAAGGCACAAATTTATACTTGGTGATTTCTAATGGCTTTTATGTACTGGTACAGAGGAATCTCTATCTACTTCCTGGTTACAACAGTTATCTATGCTCAAGCATATGAAGAAAAAAATTCCTGGAGCCTGTTTCATGCAGTACTGAGTTCAGATTGGCACCAACTTCCTATACCATACATCACCTTTTTATAATTGTTTCTAACTTGTTTAATTCTTTTTTCTTTAAGAACTGTTGTCAGATTTGCATTGGTACATCTAACTCCCACCAATATTTGCTCTTGTTTGTTGTTATTCCCAAAAATAAGACCCTCTTGTGGAGAGTCTAATCATTAATAAAATGAGAAAAACAAAGAAAATGAGAAAATGTTTGCTTTTAACCAAAAACATGTTACTAGACAGAAGTAAAGCAAATGATACTTCAGCATGTCTGCATCTAATTCTTCTATACTGATTACCTTCAGTGTGAGTAAGAGTAAGAATGTATTTTAAAAGAGCTGTTGTATTTTTAATGAATGCTGGTATTTATTTTCTGATGTACAAGATTATTTGGGGAATATACATGTCTATGCATCAAAGATAATTAGACAACTAAACACAGTTAGATGGCTATGTTGTATATGGGGAGGCTTTCCAAGTTTCTCAACAGTTTTGTTCTCACTGTTAAAATGTCAACCTTCTGTTTTTCCAAAGTACTTCACAAATAAGGCTGATACACTTAATGCTTTCTTTGCTTCAGTCTTTAATAGTAAGATCAGATTTCTCTGGGTGCCCACCCTCTGAGGTGGAAGACAGAGACACACATAGTTCTATAGGGTTGGATGGGATCCACTTGAAGGGACTGAGTGAGCTGATGGAAGTGCTCATCAAGCCACTTTACACCATTTATCAGCTGTCCATGTTACTGGGCAGGTCCCAGTTGACTAGAGGTTAGTGAATGTGACACCCATCTACAAGAAAGGCTGGAAGGAGCATCTAGAGAACCACAAGCCTGTCAGCCTGACCTCAGTGTCCAGGAAAATTATGGAGCAGATTGTCTTGAGTGCTATCATGTGGCACATACAGAACAACCTAGTGATGGGACCCAGTTAGCATGAGTTTATGAAAGGCAGGTCCTGCTTGACAAATCTGATATCCTTCTGTGACAAGGGGACCCACTTATTGAATGAGAAAAACGCTGTGAATGTTGATGACCTAGACTTCAGTAAAGCCATTTTCCATGGCATTCTCCTCAAGAAACTGCCTGCTCATAGCTTGGACAGGTGTACGCTTTGCTGGATAAAATACCAGCAGGATGCCCAGGCCCAAAGACTGGAAGTGAATGGCATTCATATATTTATCAATGATCTGGGTGAGAAGTTGATTGCATTATCCGGAAGTTTGAAGATGACACCAAGCCGGGCCAGAGCGTTAATCTGCTGGAGGGGAGGAAGGCTCTGCAGAGGGATCTGGACAGGCTGGATCAACAGGCAAAGACCAAACAAAATGAAGATGTTTATGAAGCTTTTTTTATTTATTTTACTCAAAGAATAAGTAGGAATTGTTGAAAGCTGCCCCACGCTTCCGAGTGTCTAAGAGGTATTTGACAATGCCTTTAATGACATGCTTTAAAACTTTTGGTCAGCCCTGAATTGTTCAGGCAGTTGAACTAGATGATCACTGTAGGTTCCTTCCAGCTGAAATAGCTCTATTCTATTTTCTTCTATTCTATGTAGTATTTAGAGAATTATGGGGATTAATTATCAGATTTTGTTCTTCTTTCACAGAATTTCATTGACCTCAATAGCTGTTTGCAAAGGCAGATCCTAAGTTGGAATCAAGTTTATATATGGCATAAGTGAAGCATGGAATTATCAGCTGCCAGTATAAAAATAACTACTTTCAAATTCAATCAGCCAGCTTTAATCACAGGCAAACATATTCCTTTTTTCAGCTATACACCAATTTCTTGTGATGTTACATTATTATTTTATTAGATTGAGAGATGCATACAACAGCATAGATTTATCCTGAATCCTTGTCTGCTTTACATGAAAGAAATTATATTTGCAAATCAGAACATCTTCTATTTCTAGCAAAAATTGTTTGTACATTTTTCTTTATGATCTATAAAAATAATAAAGGGCATAAAGATATAACATAAATAAATTACTCCTATCTGCTTTAAAATTTAATACAATGCCTTTTTCTGGCAACATGTTTGATCACTTTTTACGAACAAGCTGGCACCCCATGATGGACAGCTAATTTGCCAACAGCAACAGATGAGACTGTATAGGAGGTGACCCTCATATTCACCAGGTATCTTTGACAATACAGTAATGAAAAGATGGACACTGTACTATGAAAAGCTTTAGCCAATTTTCTGAATTGCTATTAAGCTATTGTGATAGATACTCAGAAAGTCCTTTACTGCAACCTCTTACTCAAGTTGCAGTGATGAAATGAAAGATAAATATTTAGCAGATACCTTGTAAATTTAACAATCAGCAATTCACTGTTCAAAAAATAAAAAATGGAAGCAAATGCCAAGGTCTCAGCTGTCCCCAGAGTAATTCAGGCACAAAAAATAACACAGAACCTAAAAAAAATTACATAAAGGAGTAATTTGTTACCTCATAAATTTTGAGAATGCATTTTTTAACAATACCTACTCATGCAATGGCCCTTAGGAAGAAAAAGTTCTTTCCATATAAAACTCAAATGCAAATATTACAAAATGCCCATATATAATACACTATATAGAGCCGTGTACAGTGTGTGTGGAATGGATATCAAGCAATGAAAAACTGCACTATCTAAAAAGCTGTTTTCATTCAAAATGGTGTAGAAGAAACACCATTCCATCATTGCAGCAGCAAGTTCAATCATGACTGTACTGTGCATCTTAGCATCTCTGCATTGAAGAATGTGTTAAGTACTACCAGGAGCAAAATAAAATGCACTTCAGCCTTGTTGCTATATTTATAATGAATTGTGCAAGCTATTTGTTACACACTAAACGCTCTGTGTACATCCTTGTCTATATATTGCATATACAGCTGTTGCTGAAACAAATAACAGAGTACCAATTTTCAGCTAATTATGAAATTTTAGAACCATAGAGGTACTCTTATAACATTATGGTATCTAACTTCTCAGCACCCTGGTGCCTTTGAAATCTACAGCATGGGTTAAGTGTCCAGACACAGGGAGAGATGAGTGTCTAGGAAAAGGATACATAGAAGCCAGCAACTGAATAAGGAAATATTATTCTTCCAAAATAGCTATTAGAGGTACTAAAATGGAACACATTTTAAGGCCAGTAGTTAGGATAATCTTATGAAGCACTCAAAAAGAGATTTCCCCAAAATCAAAAAAAAATAGGGTTTGAGAACAGATGTCTTATACATTATACCAGTGGATTTACCAGTTACAGCAGAGGTGCCAAAGGGCAGATGATTCAGACACCTAATGCCCCTGGAGGATATATAGCTATGAATCAGAAGAACAAATTCTGTTTACATATTTTGCTCTATCAGCATTTCGAACTGACTTGGCATGATGACTCCTTGTCCCTGTTGCTGGTTTTTAAAATGTTTGTTATCCTTCATTGTATGGGGATGTACATGAAAAAATTAATTGGTCTAAATTTCCCTTGGCTAAAATAACGATTAATTTAACATTTGTATGAGGAAGTAAGAGCTAACTATCCTCTTGCTGAAAAGGAAATGTGTTCAAACCTGGTCAATTAAAAGGATTTATGAGCAGACTTCAAAAATGACATTATTGAGACCAAGAATGGACAGACTCATTTCAGCTAGTTCAATTAAGAATAAATATCTGTAATTGTATCCACTCTTATTGTACCCATTCCCTAATTCATATATGACATAGAAGATGAAGTAAAGGCTTTGTCACACATTTTAAATATGTTAAGATGGAATTGTTGGAAAGTAGGTCTTCAAGTACTCTGGAGAAAAGGAAAATAATGTTTTAGCACCGCATTCTCCTACATCTCTTTTGTCTGTTCTCAGACCTTTAAAACTAATCCCAGAGCTATATCTATGGAATAAAACAGTTAATACAGTGTATAGTGCATCATTACAGGCATGTACAGTAATGATAAGTACTCATTTGTCTTGTGTCTAACAGCTATCAAGTGTGATATCCAGCACCTGGGGCCAGGAGACAATGAAATGAAGGAGAGCAGAGGTGGGAGCTGGAAATCAGGCTCACAGTAGGAGCTGCCTCACTCATAATCAGGGGATCAGTCCAGCCACTCTGCAACATGGTTAGCAGCTGGGAACTCACATGCTTTTAAAAGACAGACATAACCAGACCTGATCTACAATAATATGAGTTTGAGTTGTTCTTTCCACTGTGATAAAAATCACATCTTAAACAAGTTGTTCCATACTAAGGCTTGGCTTGCTTACAGGTGCTCTGTATAACACAGCTCATGAGAAAAAGGTGGTCACCAAACAAAAAACTAATAGATTTTGAAGATGATATCAGTATGCTGGAACAGAGAGCTTTTTCTTTTCTTTTTGCTCTTACAACAAAGATTCTGCTATAAAAAAAATGAAACAAAAAGGAAATGTAGTACCTACATCATTTTGGTGGCTAATTGTATGATTTTCTAATAAATATTCATTTTAGGTCTCATGGGTTCTGAATTCACAAGATGATATGCTAATTGTAAACCATTAAATACTCAAGTACATGGAAGTGTGTGCCAGAAGTGATGTTGAATGTGTATTTTGAAAACAGAAAGCAGACTTGGTAGGAAAGTTGCACTAAGAAATAAATTTCTTGAAGCAAAGATTTGAAGTTGAAATTAAATGTAAATACCAGGACATTTTTTTCTCCTATCCCAGCTAGGACTGAGCACTACATTATGGACCAACTAAGTAGGATACAAATGAAAGGACACTGCATCAGTTCAAGTGTGTTCACTGTCGGGACCACAACCATACTACTCAGAACTAGTTTATCCTGAACTATTTTCTTTCTCCATGTATATAACTAGTCTTCCCATTGTGAAAAGGGAATGATCAAGTTATGCAGTTGCTTTAAAGTAGCTATCAGTTTCTCAGCATAAGGAGGCATACCCCACCTGACTCAGTATATATCAATTGCAAGTCAATTATTTCATGGCAGTTTCATCACAAATCATATTGTTCCTGAGAAAGATCAAGAAAAACACCTATAGCACACCTGGGACCCAGTCCTACCTGGCAGCACTTTCT
Source organism: Forpus xanthops (assembly GCA_032466535.1). Taxonomy (NCBI): domain Eukaryota; kingdom Metazoa; phylum Chordata; class Aves; order Psittaciformes; family Psittacidae; genus Forpus; species Forpus xanthops. Next base: position 13,665 of record JASSUY010017793.1, read on the forward strand.
CAGATGCCTTCAAGTATACGTTTTCTTTTATTAAGATGAATTATGTGTGACTGGTCACTTGGCAAAGAAAATTTTAATGCAGGCCTTGGAAAAGTTTCCAAAATATATTACCAAAACATTTGAAGGCAGAGAAGTTCTTATTCCAAGTTGTCATGGGTTCAGCAGCAGCAGTCATTTTTCTTTAAGCAGTAGCTGGTGTAGCACTGTGTTATGGATTTT
>JASSUY010017797.1:0-21490 GCA_032466535.1 Forpus xanthops
AGATACTGGAAGGCTGCTCTGAGGTCTCCACGCAGCCTTCTCTTCTCCAGGCTGAGCAGCCCCAACTTTCTCAGCCTATATGAGACTTTAAGATCATTAAGACTAAAATTACCTAATCACAAACTGACAACAAGCTTTTGAAATAGGTATTACAATATGACCTGAGATATGGAAGAAAATACTTCAGAATTCATCATATTAAATATTAAACCCAGCTGATTAAGGGAAAGAAAATATAAATAAACAGATCCTTAGGAAACTGAACACACAAGACTTTGGATCACAAGGAAAAAGGAACAGCAAGAAACTGTTACCCACAAATTCTTTATCAGTGGAAATGCAGCCAACCAAACTTTTGCATTAATCTGAATTGGTATGCTGAGATGATACAGACAGAGAAACATAGCTATCTGACTTCTAATAAGTAATATCATTAACATAAAGGGAAATTGATTGGGTTAGTTCCAACAACTGTTTGAAATCTTTGAATAAAGAAACTCTCAAACGGCAAACAGAAATGTATTCACAAGGTCAAATAGTAATAGTTTTTGTAGTAATATAATGAATTATGTTTAATATTTTTGTTACAATAAGAATATCTGACACATATATCAATACTTCTCTCAATTTATATGAACTGATGAAATATTTAAGCTAGACACTGAACATGATAATCTGTATCTTTTCATTCACAGAAAAAGGTCGTTCTGAGAGGAAATTAGAAAGTCTATGCAAAAATAAGGCAAGGAAGAGAAACCAAAAAACCAGTTTTAAACCAAGCCCCACAGTTTTGAAAATAAACATAATAAATAATGGAAAGTGCTTGTGTTCAGACAGCTTTATGTGCCAAGTTGTCAGATAAGAACTGTTGAGGGTACAAAGGAACTGTCTAGGAGTCCTTCTTCTCTATCCTTCTTGGATTTTGCCATTTTGGAGAGCATTCAAAGTATGTCAGAAATATCAAAAAACTTGGGCACCAAGAAGAACAAATGGATGGACTGTGGAGAAAGAGCTATTCTAGAAAACTAGGCTTAGAAAGAAGAGCTGATTTCTGTGTGACAGCAGTGGACAAATGATCTGTGGGACACAAAGTTGTAGGTATATGTTCTTATACAAAAAGGCATGGGTACCTAGTGGTTTCTGGTGGAAAGCTCACTGAAGTCAAAGGCTGTATGTCTAGGGTCTTTCTCAAGTCAGTGGAGTGAATAAGAGCTCCAAGGGTAACTTCATTTTATCCTAAAGTAGGTGACTGGAAATAGGTCAGATTAATCACACTTTAAAAGCTGCTTATTTCATTCATGTGGAAAAAAGAGATCTGGCTGATAGAGTCTACATGGATTTCCAAAAACATTCAGTGGGATCCTTCTACAAAAGCCCCTAAAGTAACTAAACAGACATGAGATAAAAAGGAAGGTCATTGTATGAATAAATAATTGATGAAACAATTGGAAGAAAGGGTAAGGGTAAATGGCCAGTTTTCACAGTGGAGGGAGGTCACCAATGGAGTCCCACAGGGACCCTGCTGGGACTCATGCTGTTTAACATATTCTTAAATCCTGTGAAACAGAGGGTGGGCAGTGAAGTGACAAAGTTTGCTGGCTATACCAGCTTATTCAGGGTAGGGAAGTTGAAGACCAACAGTGGGGAACTGTATACAGACCTCTTAAAGCTGAATCATTGGTCATCAGAACTTAATGTAGAGAAATACACAATGAAAAAATGCAGAAGTGCTTCTGATATATGACCATACAATTTTATCTGATATTACCTTTGAGGACCAAGATCCAAGGCTTCAAATGGATAAGTAGAAAAATTCTTGAAAATGCTGACAAAATGTGCAATTATATTTAAAAAATTAAAAGCCAACACAAAGAATTAAAAGGAAAAGAACACAGAACAAACCGTAAAAAAAGAACCCGAACCCAAACCATCATATTTTGAAAAGCGATGACTGAGGGAGGCATATAATGGAAAGATTATAAAATTATGGAAGGTAGGAACAAAGCAGCCAGGAAAGGACTATTTGCCATCTATTCCTGCACAAGAACAAGAAAACATCAATTGGTACTATGAGGTGGTAGGTTCACAAATAAAAAAGAAAAATTAAAGCAAGTTGTTCTTCACACAGCTTATATGCTGAAGAATTTTTTACTTCAGATTGTTGGGGATTTCCATACAAGTTTACATAGATTCAAAGAGCAACCAAGGGTAATTAAATGGAAAATAAATAAATAATAAAAAATCCCCCAAACACCCCAGAACTCCAAATATATTGATTTCAAAAACCACTGACTTTGCAACATACATGATGCTTAGAGAGCATTTCATCATTATCACAGGTGATCAACTGCTTTTCAAACTCATCCTTTGTCATCTGCCATTGCCAGGGGTAAGATAGACCTTTGGCTTGGTAGACACAAGGCTTGATAGACCTTTTTCTCCACCCCAGTCTGGCTGGTCTAATTTAATGTGAATACAGAGACATTCTTGTCCAACCCTTGTCTTTTGTGCCACAGTGATTTCCATGCTCAGTGCTACAGTTATAAAAGTACACCTCAAATCTGAAATAGAAAACTCAGCCATTTCAAAGGACAAAATGCAGCACAGAATAAAATGTAACAAAATGTCACAAATGTAACAAAAAGCCAAATAAAGTATTTGGAAGAAAAAGTGCACACACAGCTCTAATTGTTACCGCATCTGTATAATGTGCAAGAGGAAAAACTGGGAGTGGCAAAGCAGTGACTTCTTTGAAAGAAATAATAAGCTCAGACTAGGCTGCAAAGAAACTAGTTCCCTTGACTACCGGAGACTTTTGGAATGGAAAAAAACCAGAGGTGACTGAAAGAGTAAGTAAGTGCAGAAAGAGGGGAAAACAGAAACTCCAATTAAAATGCACCAAGAGAGTCTGGAGAAGATTTATGAGGACACTTCAGATAGCTTTATGCAAAAGACTGGGCAGCAAGCAGGCTTTATTGGGCCAACATGAATGCACAGACAGTAAAAATGGTCAGAAATCATTGCCACTGAGCAAAGTGCCAGAGACAGAAGCACTGAGAGGCTATGACAATTTGTGATGCACACAGCAGAGCTTGGCAGTGACTGGCAATTGGTGTATTTGAACGTGGAGGAAACCACTGCCTGCTGGTAATTGATTATTACAGTTATTCTGTTGAATCTAACTGAAGTAAGTAACACATTAGCTAGCACTCTTGTGAATCACACTGAGGTAATAGTCACCAAACCCTGTATTTGCGATGAGCATATTTGAGATAGGGGGTCACCATACATGTTGGAGGAATTTTGAAGATTTGTAAAGTACTGGGACTTCAAATGCAACTGGTAGTTCTTACTGCTGATAATTTAATAGGCTGGCCAGCACTTACAAATGGCCAAACAAATACTAATCCAGAAAAAGACTTCCTTTAGATTCACTGACAAGACCTTATGAAATCAGATGCTTTACTAGCTGAGATGCTAATAAGCTGAAAACTTTACTTGTAAGTCCTGTGTCATGCTTGTTCTACAGCCCAGAGCTGCAAATTGGACAGAGGGAAGCAAACGGAGGAAGGAGGCAGCAAGCCTGGCATGGTTATTCGGGAAACCATGACACAGTTCTAGGTAACTCAGAAATAAATGACATGGCTGGGGAAAATCTTGTGTAGAAACACTACCTGTGGAACAATTCATGTTACTTCAAGTACAAGTAGAAAATGGAGAGAGCCCAGATTAACTTCAGATATTGGAAGACAGCTCTGGCCATACAACTATTCCCCTGACAAAAATCTAATTCACACTCTGAGAAAACCACTAACTAAAATCCTACCGTGATTTTAACACCACTTGGTATGCAGTAGGGAGATGACTCCGGCCTGAGCATCAAGTGATACTCGAACTATACTGTGCCAGTCAAAAAGTTCAAGCCCAAAGAGCTGATATCCTAATGCTGTGATTACACAGAAACACTTGTAAGTGCATCTCCAGTTTTATGTTGCTTTCATGCACCATTAGGTAACTGGTGCAACATCATTTACAGAAAGGCTCTTAAAATGACTCCAGGAGATTGTTTCCTGCTCACTTGCTCTGCATAGGCACAGGATTCAGATGATGAGAGCAAATGGTGTTTTTGAAAAGCCCAAATAAGAAAACCACCAAACCTGCTTAAGCTTACATATGTTGAGCATCATTCAAAGAGACAGTCAAAATAAGACAAAATAAAGACCAAATAAATAAAGATGAACAGTTAAACCCAAACCAGAAATTCATACCTGTGCAGTGGAAGAGCTAAGGAAGATTTGTGTGTCTAAGATGGATCTCTTTCATCTCATAGAGTGAGAGGAAACCCTTTGTGATAGTGCAGCCATGTCATTGATATCCCATCATACAGACATTGTCTCAACTAAGAATTAAGATAGATTAAGGGCATTTTGATTGTCATGTAGCAATGAATTCAGGTAGGAAGGTGTTTACCATATTCAGTATAATGGTTTACTGGAAGAATAAGTCCCTTCCAGTGTGGGAGTAAGTTCCTTTCCCATGCACATAACACTGTTTCTGGGAGCAATCTGGGTGATGAAACTCTAGATACGTGAGCTGTATGGCTCTTTTGATTCCACTGTCTCAGCTAAATCTCTGGTGACCACAGTGGGACCTTAAACATGAGAATAGACATGTAGCCACCTAAATTTAGGTGCCTTAAACTGAATGTCATGCACTATGACTGTTTTTCCTCTCCTCTGTGGCTGCCCTTATCCTCTTGCTCTTATTCACTCTAGCTAAAAATAAGCAAAATTTAATTAGTCCAAATTAGCAGAAGTTAGAATCATAGAATCATAGAATAGTTAGGGTTGGAAAAGACCTTAAGATCATCTAGTTCCACCCCCCTGCCATGGGCAGGGACACCTCACACTAAACCATGTTGCCTAAGGCTCTGTCCAATCTGGCCTTGAACACCACCAGGGATGCAAATTAACTCTTCTTGTTTCCTTGCTTGTACAGTCTGTCTCCAGACCCTTTGCTTCTGTCTGACTGGAAAAGCTAGGGATATTTTCCTTTTCATGCTTGCCCAAATCTAGCATAATGTGATCCAGGAACCAAATAGCTTTTTTGACTATATAATTACATATTACTGGTCTTAAATTGCTGGTTACATATTAGATCTTATCTGATATCACAACAATAGAACTTGGCTCTTCATGATACGTGTACTTAGAATTGAGATGTGACATCATCACCTGTCAACCACCACTGGAGAATATGAAGCTGACCATGCATGCGTATGTATATGTATACACACACACACACACATATGTGAATGAAGGAACTGTGACTGTATTTATCAAATTTCTGTTCTTAATTACGAAGTAATCATCCATATTTTGCAAAAACAGCTGCAAGCACATTAATTCTCTTGAAAACAGTATGGTCAATTAATTTTAATTAACTGTAGTAAGTTTTCCTGTTGTTATTTTCTTTTCCTAATAACCTCTTGTTCTGCCATCTTTCTTTATCCCTCAGGATTTTCTTTAGTTTCCTATTCAAATATTGATGAAAGTTAACCCTGGTTAGTTTTCACATCTGACAAGATCATAACTTGATGTGTACTGCTATCCATTAAAAATCACTTAAGGCAATTTTTATTACCACTGTAACATGATAAACCTGACAATTGAGTGTTAGTTCAAAAGAACCCAGTAATTTCATTTATTTCCTGTTCCTCAAAACATCAGCAGTGACGTGAAAGAAATGTCAAGTTAAAAATAACAATTCATGGGTCATGGTAGCAGCTGTCATTTCATTATATTGTGTCTGTGAACATACGTAAGCTGCTCTGGCATTCAGACTTTAGATGAGCCAGTAAATGAAGAAGAGCTTAATCTAATTCCTTTTAAGATTATCAATTATTCAAATACCTACAAAGTGTCTTTATTTTCCCATGTTCCTCAACTGAGAACACAAGACGGACTGCATGATATGGGGTAGGTAAATGCTGGTGGGCTCTGATAGCAGTCTGAGCCTGCAGGGTTTGGGGGCTCACGTGGTGCTGAGCATGGATGGGCAGACAGCTAGTTGGGGAGGGAGGGACATCAGCTCAAGCCTCAATATCATGCCAGCATGGCTTCTTGCCTTTTGTATGGGAATTGTGTTCCATCTTCAGATAAACCTTGCTTGTGTCTGCCTGCAGTCTCCTATGATGGCATGCCTTAACTGTGGGAGAACTACTGCTTAAACGAAAGATCTTGCAGCTCCCTTCTAAACACCTTGCTCCTTATGCTGAAAGTCAGTTATTACAAAGCAGCTACCTTACTACTTAGATACATTAATACATGAATACAAATTGAAAGAGCTGGCAATCTGACAAAAAGTCCAGCAGAGAAAAGTACAGCTAATACCTTCCCCTTCTATGCATTTGTGGCAGTTGTACTGTAGTATCTAGGGCTGACAGGATCTGGCAAGTTCATGTTCTGCTCTGAGATGTGTGTTAAGAAAGAAAGTGAAGTTTTCTCCTTATTTCAGAACTCCATTGCTTTAAAATAGCAAACCTTCCTGCCTGGCCTTCCTTTTAGGGAACAAAAATTGCTTAGTCGTAAGTGAGACAGACAAAGCTGGAATCTAGCAGGGGAACTGGTATTTCTAGATACTTCCTGCTTTAAGCTATCTGCAAGAAAAATGAGGCTTAAATACAAGAGTGATATAAGCATTTCAGAAATCCACATACAAAAAGGGACAGACACCCAGAGATACAGTTATAGGTGCCCATTTCAGAATGTCGCTGCCCAGCATTTGGGGAGAATGGATCTCATATATAAGAATAACACAGGTAATAAAAATTTAAAACATTCAGAAGCAGAGAAAATCCATAGATGGAGAAGCAATTGACCAGGGTTGCTTTCTTTCCTTAAAGCATCATATCTGCAGCTAGTAGTTGAGTGCATGCACAAATTAAGTTTACAGATTTCATAAAGCAATTCATTCCGCTTGAACACAATAGCAGTAATTTTTCATGTAAGTCAGCAAAATACAATCCATAAAGGAAAAATATTGCGATTATTTTAATCTCTACTGTCTTTATTCAATCCAAATGTGAACTCAAGCTAAATAATTTACTGCGTAAATTTCATTTTTAATTTTATGCTATTCCAAAAGAAAAGAGAGTGAATAAGAGAGAGAGAAGCTTCAGAGCTTTAAATCCTTGTATCCTAATGTCTCAACAGTAAAACAATCTGAGGAGCATACTTCAGCAAGAATGATTGCTGAGATCTATAATAGGATTGTTATAACTCAATAGTGTTTTATAAATTTTTGATTTACTCTGAGTTTTTTGACAGCTTGCCGAGTTCCAGTTTTTATCTGATCATCTTTGCATTAATAATACATTACAATAAGTTTCTCTGAAAAGTGGCCACTTTTTTCTCACTGAATACTTCACTTTTGCCAGCAAAATATTGACTTGGGTTTATAATCAATTCCTGTTTGGCTTGATCATGCTTAGCATTAAACTAAAATATTTGCTGCTAGACAGCTGCCAATACAAATGTAATCATTGCTCTACTCTAACAAATTCCATCAGTCACTAAATGATCTGCCTTGTAGGTTGAGTTGTGTAATGGAATGAAGCCCAGAGCTTCAAAGACCCCAGGATGTGAGTAGTTGTACTTATATGAGACTCCTGTTCATGAGACTCCTTCAGAAACATTTCCTCCCAGCAACAGAATCCATTTCCATGCAGTCAGCCTCTGAGTCATCTGTGGCTTGCTCACTGACTAGATTCAATCCAGGCAAAAATAATGAATAAGAGAAAAAATGTCAAAAATTATTTTAGTTACCTTCCCCCACCTTCTCAGACATGAATGAAAATTAATTTTAAACCAAAAAAAAAAAAAAAAAAAAAAAAAAAAAAAAAAAAAAAACCACCAAAAAACCCTCCACTAAACAAAAACCTCACAACAAACCAGCCAAAACAAAATACTAGAAATAGGACTTCTTTATCAACTTACTTCCTGAAGGCTTAATACTAATTACATCTTTCTTTGAGTTAGCATGCCATCTTGAAAGCCCCATCAGGTTCTGACTTATCAACCCCAGCCCCTGAGTGTCCCCTCTGGGATTTGGAGCCAGAAGTCCTGCAATTCTCTGTGTCTTTGAAGCTGACAGCCCAGCTCTTGGGAAAGTCCAATGTTGGCACTGATCCAAACATCTACACTGTTGACAAGAGATTTCTTTGCCACACTGTCTGACCAGAGAATACAAAGAAACTCATGATATTGATGGGCAGCATGTGCTCTTGGAACAGGGAGAACCTTGCTGCACCCTCAGCTATTCCTGTTGCTGCTAAGGGTAGTAAGAGGAACCTCTCTCAAGCACCAAGTTGAGGACAATAGAGTGATAACCTGCTTGAAGAATACATACATTGAGGTCTGGTCTATATGAGGCAATGCTGAGGTCCTCTCTGTCTGAAAGCCAAAACAAGTGAGCAAAAGTGGCACAGGCACAGAATAAATGCCGAATACTCTACCTGATCCTCATAGTGCTGTATTTTCTGCAATTCTTCTCACTTTGACAAGGTTAAATGCTCTGATGCTCTGGCGCCTTGTGTTGTCGAGTTCATGGCCAACTTAGATATTCAGAAAAAGTGAGGAAAAGAAAAACAGGTATGTACAGTCATCACAAACCAACAGACTTGTATGTCAAGGGTTGCCTTAGAATTTCATAAAGCCCCTCTTGATGTCTAGCCAGTCTTTTTAACTAATCATTACCTTCAGGATGTCCTATTAAAAAAAAAAAAAAAAAAAAAAAAAAAAAAAAAAAAAAAAAAAAAAAAGATAAAAAAGTGTGCATTTGCATTTAAACACAATTACATATTATATTTATTGCTTAATATAGTAGATTTCTCCTATCCCCCAGGCAACAGGCAATTGCTCTAAGAATGCAATACATGAGAGCAACTAGACTATGCAGGCCCTTTAAAGCAATGCATACATCTTTAGTGCCCCAGTAGCAATGACGCTGAAAAGTGTAGCATAACAATATGCCTTTTATGAAAATCATTTTCCTAGATCTGGCCATTACAGAGGTACTTTCAGAAATATGTTTCATCTTTCCAAAACTTTAAATCTCTTTCAGAAAAGCATGTGAAATTTTGTCTCTGAAGAGCCAGACTTGGCAGTCTTGTGGCACATAAGAAGATAGTGCCCCAAGTCTCAGTGTTAGTGATCTCAGAGAATAAACTCCTTTTATATAGTTTCATCTCACTTGGGGCAAACAAGGAAGACAAGAATGTGAGTTTCCTGCAACTGCTATTTCCTGCCTGCAAGTGGCTGTCAATCAGCTTGAAAGGAAAGGAAGATTCATCCCTCATAGCAAGACACAAAGAACTGAATATTACAGGAGCACAGTATATCAAGATGGGAAAAAATTACCATTTGGAATTAAAATTGGAAACAGGTGGGCACTGACCTACTTTGATGTCTGTGATTAATCAATAAATCTATGATGAATCAATTAATGGTTGATAGCTGGTATATCTATTACAAAAGTCAAACAACAGAAGCAAAATTCTATTGAAATAAATAAGCCTGCACATATACACCAGTGAAAAAAAAAATGCTCTGGAATGCTGCAAAATCAGTGCTTGTTATTTTTAATGTATGCTTTCCACTTGCTAATGGTGGACTTCCCTGTCCGCAGGCTGGATGAAGGTGGCAGACGGACAGTACTGCAAAGAATGCTGAAAACTTATGAATGACACATGGGGCCGAGTTAAAAATTACAAACAACAAAAAAGATGACAGTTTCTCATTCTCTCAGTCACTGCCTTTTTGCAAATCCGCAACAGTAACTCCATCACTGATACAGTGTGTAACACTCTCCACTTCCAATACAAGCAAGCATAACCTAAATGGCAGCAAAGAAAGTTTGCAACGAAGAAATGCTATCCTGATTTCACTTCTGACAGCATGATTTGTATTTTTCAGACTTGAAAGAGTCAATGAATTCACTGAGAAAATGGATAGGAAAGAAAAAATTAAAACTCTCTCTCACTGTTGGGTGCATACAAAATGAGAAATAACAACCCAAGGCAATCAAGCACATGGAAAACAATTTTATTGTTTATACAGTAGTAATGAAAGTAAATAAGTAAGCTCATTCAGCCCTGGGTTTCCAAACCCTGGTTTGTTATACTTTTTCCCAATATGAAAGATTGGTTGGTTTTGGTTTTGCTTTCCCTTGAAACATCAAAGGATGCAGCTGATAAGTGTCCCTTTGTCTGTGAACTTCCGCCATGACATAAGGATGAGAACTTTGCTTTTTGTTGCACAGAGGAATCATTTTGGTTTCACCAGCACGCTACAAAAATGCAACAACCATTATCTGGAAATATATAAGCATGAATCACTAAGAACAACACTTGTAGTCACTTCATCACTTCACCAAATGAGAAAGAACTTTCTGTTTTGAGGATTGGTTTTATTTCCCCTTGTTGAAACAATCACTCTTCCATTAATGTTCACTGGTCATGACACTGTTGGTTTGTTTATGTGATTTCCTAATGCTATGGATGTCTGTGAGGCTTTGTCCAAGCATCTTAACACCTCATTTTCTCTGACAGCAATTCTTCCCATCACAAATGCCAGTGGAGAATGCCACAATGGAAGAAAGTGAAATTTGGCACTTTCAAAACCAGGTGTCATAGTTACAGTGATTGAAGGTCAAGGTCAGCAGTACACAGAGTTTTGTGTGGCTACAGCAACAATAACAGTGAGTAGCTGATGCCCAGCAAATCACTTTTTATTGCTTCTTTTTGTGTTACATGGTTCCTTGTGTTTTACTGTAAACTGACTTGACCTGTAGTGAGGTATGTGCCACCTGAAAATCGATATAAAGGTCTTTACCCATTTCTCTGTACCGAAGGTCAAACAAAAGGAAAGTGTATTTTCTCTTTTCTTTTTTTCTTTTCTTTTTCTCTTTAAGAAAATTCATCTGAAGTGATCAAGTGGGTATGAAAGAAACTCAAAAGGAAGCTAGTTCCATTAAGAGGAAAAGCATTCAGAACATGATGAGCTTTTTTATTGAATGCAGAGCTGACTCACGCAATTGAAGAAGAGACCAAAACCCAGGTACTTACGATAAGAGCATCACAAGTTCTCCTCTTTGGCCTGAGACAACTTGGGTATTTCATTACCTCAGAACATCTCATGGTGTTTTGTTTGTAACAACACTGCCATTGCTCAAGATCATCCCTACTTGGCTATAAGTCATGCCTCTTCCAGCTTCTGACTCTGACAGCAGCCCCAGAGTGCACAAGAGCAGAACAGAACACAAACAGAAACCAAAGTGGGTTTGAGCCACATAAATTTGTACTTTTAGTTACAGATATTGGAGAAAGGCTCAATTCATTTTCTAATTCAGCCAAACCAGTTTGTCCTCTCCTGGTGCCAAGCTACTTATATGTAGGCTCTTGGTTTTCCATGCTCAGTGTCTTGGGGAAAGAGGAGCATGTTAAATGCATAGTCCCCACTTTTCGTCAAAGGTGCTGGGAAGCAGATGATTCTCAAAAAAGCTGCAGAGTCTGTGTGTTTTCCCCTGTATATTTTTTGTGTTTTTTTTGTTCTCATAGTTTCCTGCCACTGACACCAGCATTTCCACTTGAAATGGTGCTTTAACAGAGATATTCCCCTATGTCTGCCATTCTTCCTTGGACTAACATTTGCATGGCAGATGGCGCAAATGGCCCAGCAAATATTTACTGGATGAGTGTTAGAAAAGCAAAGCAAAGCAAAGCAAAACAAAACAAAACCACCCCAGCTGCCAGACGGATGACTTTCTGGCATATTGTGTGCCACCAGTCACCAGGGTGGAGAGAATACCACAGGAAGACAATCGATGTTGAACTTGCTGTATTTTTTAGAGTATCTTTTGAATCTTGTCCTTGAAACATTCCCAGAGGGGTAGTACAAGGGCAGGAGCTTTTTCCCTTCCTTCTCAGAGTCTGCCTTTTTCTCACTGCTTAGGTGAAAAAAAAAAAAGTATTATGACAGATTAATGTATTTCCCTTTTGAATAAAACCCATTCGTACTTGGTATCAGAATTGTATTAATTGCAGAAAACACATTGAGCTCCTTGCAAATGGAGCCTGCTGAAACCCTCGGAGCAAAATCTGCGATAAAAATATTAAAGATTTAAATAGTGATAGAAGTAGAGGGAGGCAATCAATGTTAAGAATAACTTATTGCTTTTGGAGGCACTTGTTAAGGCGTATCACAGAAAGAGCAGAGCAATGAAGTACCTGCCCAGTGAAGTCGCTTTTTAATTTTCAAGATTTCCAAGTTCCTGTCAATCACTATCCCTTTATTTTGCCATTTCTCTGGTAGCTGAATTAACTGAGCATGGACAACTGTGATGGTAAAGGACAATGAAATAACAGGAAGGTTTAAGGAGCAAAAGTATTCTTTTCTACCATAGAGACATTCTACCACATTTAATGGTGCAGAATCAGTGCAAATTATATTACTGACCAAACGGAGGTTCTTTCCTAACTAGGTTACATATGCCATAATTCAAAAAACAGTCTGTTAAGATTCCAAAGTGAAAGGAAAGGAAAACAGGAAAAATAAAAACCAAAAATATTTGGGCTGCCACTCTGAAAAGTTGTCCAGCAGATGCACAACTGAAATTCTTGTTCCAATTGGAAGTCCAAACCACGTGAAAATCAAATTACGCATATTCTACAGTTTAGTTTTAATTGTAATCACATGTTAAGAAATTTTCAATAAGGTCTCTGTATACACATTTTTTTTTTAAGGAAAAACAAATCTTCTTTCTCCCATGAACCCCTCATGAAAGATTCAATTTTTCTTTCAGCCTAAGAGCAGGGAAGATAGATAGAAAGACTATGGAGTCACAACAAATATCAGGCAAGAGAAGAAAGAAAATTCAGTCTCCTGTAATTGTATTTTTTTCCATTTTTCTTGCACTGTAAACTGCTGACTAAATGAGAATATGCCATGAACCAGAAAAGGGAAAAACAATACAGTCCTGGTTAATCTAGTTCACTCAAAGTTCTCTCCTTGATCTTATGGCATTTGTGAAGACAGTGTTCATTAGCTGACAAAGCTAAAAAAATGTCACCATATCCTCAGTGCAAGAGAAAGATGGAGAGATCTTCCACTGAAAAACAGAATAGAAAAATCCTTACACAAAGGCCACAGAGGATAAAGCTGTTTTGAGGTCCTCTCTCCAGGAATGCTTTTATGACTTTTAAACAAATCTTGATTTCCAAAACCGAACCCAAAACCTCAAAACATCTGAATTTGCATCTGAACTCGGAGGTACTTAGAATTACAGCATCAGATATGGGCATTGATGAACAGCGGAAATGTTGATCGACAAACAATATTTCAAAATCTAGTGGACCCTCTTCTCCTATTAAGTAGATTCATATATTCTACAAAAAGAATATGCTTTTATACAAAAAATGAAGTTCAGAAAACTATCAATGAGAATGATCTATTTAAACGCATAGATTCATAGACTGATATAATGAATGCAGAGAAGACATATCAGGGTGTTCAAGTGCTTGAAGGCCCTGACCAGCCAGAAGTTAAAATAAAATGGAAACATGGCAAAGAGAAATTGAACCTCATGCTTGTCTATCTGCTTATTAAAAGAGGTGGTCGCCTAGTTGTGGAGATTCAGGGATTCTCGTCTTGCATGACAGCCAATTCTCCAGCTAATCTTAATTCAGCTGAGTTTTCTGCTGAACTTCAGCAAGCATTTTCCGACAAAAAAATGTATAATAACTTACCCAACTGGCCTGTTCTGATTTATATAAAAGCACAATAAAAAAATCCATGCTTAAGTAATTTGTCAATGTTTAAATAATCTTCCAACTACACACCAAAGTGATTCTTTTTGCTATCATTTCTACCATTTCCTCTCAGTGATTCTTAAACAGAGGCTAATCTCTCTGAAACACTTGCAAACCGCCACCCTCTAAAGAAAAAATAATCCCCCAAAGGATATTGGATATTGTATTTCACTGGCCCAGGACAGAATATCACCACTTTTGTGTGGTAAACAGAAGAGTTTAAGCAAGGAAAGGGAAGGTTCAATTTTTATGTCCAGTTTCCTGTTATTTTTTTTTCTGGGGGAAAAGGGCTGTATAAAACGGCAAATATTTCTAAAAACAGACATGCTACAGAATGCTTTAGAGTATAATATGCAGGCAAAAATTCTGGTTTTAAAAATAATTTATAAGATTTAGTTTTTGTAAACAAATCTGTTTATTAGATTGCTAAGGAAGCGGCCATGAAGGCATTGACCAGCTCCTCCACTGGAGGGACTTGGCAAAGCTGTGCTGAAGCCCGGGGTTGCTCAGAATAGGGGCCAGCATTCTTTCTGTATATAATCTCTTCATTTCATAGAATCATAGAATAGTTAGGGTTGGAAAGGATCTTAAAATCATCTACTTCCAACCCCCTTACCATAGGCAGGGATACCTCACACTAAACCATGCCACCCAAGGCTCTGTTCAACGTGGTCTTGAACACTGCCAGTAATGGAGTATTCACAACTTCCCTGGGCAACCCATTCCAGTGCCTCACCATCCTTACAGGAAAGAATTTCTTCCTCAGATCCAATCTAAACTTCCCCTGTTTAAGTTTGAAACCATTACCCCTTGTCCTATCACTATAGTCCCTAATGAAGAGTCTATCCCCAGCATCCCTACAGGCCCCCTTCAGATACTGCAGAAGGCTGCTATGAGGTCTCCATGCAGCCTTCTCTTCTCCAGGCTGAACAGCCCCAACTCTCTCATCCTATCTTCGTACGGGAATCACTCCAGTCCCCTGATCATCCTCGTGGCCCCCTGGACTTGTTCCAGCAGTTCCATGTCCTTCTTATGTTGAGGACACCAGAACTGCACACAGTATTCCAAGTGAGGTCTCACAAGAACAGAGTAGTGGGGCAGGATCAGCTCCCTCATTCTGCTCGTCACGCTCCTTTTGATGCAGCCCAGGATATGATTGGCTTTCTGGGCAGCAAGAGCACACTGCCTGCTCATGTTCATTTTCTCATCAACCAATACCCCCAAGTCTTTCTCCGCATAGCTACTCTGAATCCCTTCTCTGCCTAACCTGCAGCTGTGCCTGGGATTGCTCCAACTCAGGTGTAGGACCTTGCACTTGTCATGGTTAAAATTCATCAGGTTGGCATCGGCCTACCTCACAAGCATGTCTGGATGGCATTCCTTCCCTCCAACGTATCAACCGAGGCACAGAGCTTGGTGTCATCAGCAAACTTGCTGAGGGCACGCTAAATCCCATTCTCCATGTCACTTGCAAAGACGTTGAACAAGACCAGTCCCAATTCCGACCCGTGAGGGACACCACTCGTTACTGGTCTCCAGCTGAACATTGAGTCATTGAGCACAACTCTTTGCGTGCGGCCATCCAGCCAGTTCTTTATCCATTGAGTGGTCCACCTATCAAATTGATGTCTCTCCAACTTAGAGACAAGGATGTCATATGAAACTGTATCAAATGCTTTGCACAAATCTAGGTAGATGACATCAACTGCTCTACCCCTGTCCATCAGTTCTGTAGCCCCATCATAGAAGGCCACCAGATTGGCCTGGCAGGATTTCCCCTTAGTGAAGCCATGCTGGCTCTCACCAAGCACCTTATTGTTTTTCATGTGCCTCAGCATGCCTTCCAGGAGAATCTGCTCCAAGATTTTGTCAGGCACAGAGGTGAGGCTGACTGGTCTGTAGTTCGCAGGCTCATCCATTTTCCCCTTCTTGAAAATGGGGGTTATATTTCCCTTTTTCCAGTCATCTGGAACTTCTCCTGACTGGCAAGATTTTTCAAATATGATGGACAGTGGCTTAGCAGCTTCATTTGCCAGCTCCTTCCAGACCCACGGATGGATTTCATCAGGTCCCATGGACTTGTATACGTTCAGGTTCCTCAAATGGTCTCAAACCAGATCCTCTCCTACAGTGGGCCCAGGGTCTTCATTTTCACTGTGCCTGCGTCTGCCTTCCAAGGCTTCGGTGGTATGGTCAGAACATTTTCCAGTGAAGACTAAGGCAAAGAAGTTGTTAAGAACCTCAGCCTTCTCCAAGCACAGGATAGCCAGTTCTCCCGTTAGCTTCTGAAGAGGGCCCATGTTGTCCCTAGCCTGTCTTTTATATGCAATGTACCTACAGAATCCCTTCCTATTACCCTTAACATCTCTAGTCAATTTTAATTCTAACTTGGCCTTAGCTTTCCTAACCTGGTCCCTAGCTTCCCAGACAGCATTCCTGTATTCTTCCCAGGCCACCTGTCCTTGCTTCCACTTCCACCTTTTATAAACCTCTTTTTTCCTTCAAATTTTCCTCAGCAGCTCCTTATCCATTCAAGGAAGTCTCCTGGCCCTCCTGCAGCACTTCCTTCTAGTAGATATGTATAGCTCCTGAGCTTGCAGTAGGTGATCCTTGAATATCAACCAAGAGTCTTTGGCCCCCCTGCCCTCTAGGGCTATATTCCATGGAATCTTACTGAGCAGGTACCTGAAGAGGCCAAAGTCTGCTCTCTTGAAGTCCAGGGCAGTGAGCTTGCTACACACTCTTCTCACTGTCCTGAGGATCTTAAATTCAACCATTTCATGATCGCTGCAATCAAGGCTACCCTGGAGCGTCGCATTTCCAACCAGCCCTTCCTTGTTGGTGAGGACGAGGTCAAGCATGGCAACTCTCCTTGTTGGCTCCTTTATTACTTGTAGAAGGACAGGATTTTTTATGTGTACCCCTATACATGGAAGTCTGCATGTCACATACAGCTTGTGCAAATGCACATAAAATTGACCTATACAAATAATAGAGGAGAGACTAGTCACAGCTTCTGTAATTATGGGTGGCACCTGTCACTCTTGTGTCTTGTAGAGATAGCACTGTGTTTTCACAGCTTATTGCTCTGTCAAAGGTACCAAAGCTTTCTGGGTGGGGACTGCAACCTCAGATTACACTGAGTTTTTGAAATCTTCAGACGCAACTTTCAGAAAATGAGATGTAGGGAGAAGACTCTTTTATTCATTTAAAAAAAAAAAACAACAAAACAACAACAATTTTTTCTTGAAAGGAGGGAAGAGAAAGCAATTCAAATGAATGTTAAAACCAAGGGTAAGTGGAAATGTTACAGGTCCCTACCTATAACATGGGGTCAGCTGACCCTGCCCTTTCCAAGGAATTGTAAAGGTTCATTAAAGTTTGAAATGTGTTCAGATAGAGTGAGAAGAACTGCAGAACAGTCAAGTAGGAAATTAATAATTCTGTCTTTAGAGCCATGCCTGAGCGGTGTGCAGTAAATAAGGCCTGGGGCCAAACGCCAAGCAATGAGGATAAAAGAACATATTGAATAGCTGCTCATTAAGTGAGCACCATCCATCCTGTGCCCTGCTGAAGCAGGTGTCCTGGGGAAAAGTAATAATATGCAACCTTGTAATTAAAACTGAATCATAATGCATATTCACCAGGAGGCAAAATTAAAGATGCTCTGAGAAATTCAGTCTGACATTGCCTAACTTTTGAATGCTGGACTTTGCAAATCTTAAGTTCCTTTTGCCATATACACACACCAAGTCTACCCTCCATCCACCCATTTCTGTATCTCAAGAGGTAAAAACATATGATAAGAGCTAGCAGAATGTAGTCTTTCAACCCACATATCCAAACAATAAGAATGACTTCAAAACAATGGACTGAAACTAAAACCACTGCATGCATCTGCAGAGCCCAGAGCAGTGCTGAAATAAGGAGAGGGGTAGGCCTGACAATCTGTGAGCAAGGTAGAGAAAGACTGAGGGCCAGACTTCATCAGCCTATGGTCTGTACATAACAAGCATTGATGCATATGAGGGTCAGATCTTAGGACATACCTAGAGTATTGCCTCAGTGGAAATCTGGTTATATTTTATTGCGAACTTTATCTAGCAAATCTTTTATTAAAGAAAGTTCATGTTCTTTGACTATCTCTTACTCATTTCATGCTTCTTTTTCTATCTTGTTCTTTTTTTCTTTTAATCACGTTCATATTTGACTTATCCCAAAAAAATGTAAATTATGTTCCACATTTATTCTCTCAGTCTTTAAGCACCTTTTCTTATTTTCTACCCTGGGGCGATCTCATTTGTTAGTACATTTCCGCCTTGATATTTTTGATAGTTTCTCTATAGCTATGCATATCTAACAGTGTGAAAATGATTGGAAATGGCTACAGATATGTATTTATATTAATATATGCATGCATGTGTTAATATACACACATAACTTTTATGCATTTATAAACTGGATATTAAAAGAATGTTGATGTCACAAAGGCAAGATCATGCAGTAAACACCTCTATAAAGTTGTTTGAACTCGTTTGAACTTGAACCTCAAAACTTGTTCCTCTATTTGTGCGTCACCCTTTCAGTCTAACTAATTCTACTTTTAATGAAGTGGAACCTTATTCCTTCGTTGATGTCCAGATATTCTGGCTGCGCAAAGGGTGATCCAGCACCTCTGACCCCATGCAAAGCTGAGGCTGAAGACCCCAGCCAGGACTGGCCATGCTGGGAAAGAGGTGACCTGGCCACACGACCTGCTCCTACCAGCAATGTGATACTCAATCAATCATCCTGCAAGTATGAGGAAATCCACTTTTAACAAAAGACTAAATTCAGCATTCTCAGCTTTCATTGTACACTGTTTTCTCCATGTCAGACTTCACAGACAGAATTAATTACTTTGTCATGAGCTTCTGCTCATGGGATTTGTCTAGGTTCTCAACTTAAAATGGAAATAACCTCATGATTATTTGTGTTAGATTTTTTTGGTTTTGTTTTGTGATTTTGGGATTTTTTTTGTTTGGTTTGTTGGTTTGGTTATTTTTTTTTTTTTTTTCATTTACAATGGGGTTAAAATGGGTTCTTTTCATATTTCAAGAAGAGGAATCTGTTGTTTGTAATTTGCAGAAAGAAAAAGCTTCCTAACACTTTTATGGCAGACACAAAATCTAATTTATCTTGAAGTATCCCCAACCCACCTTGGGCTTCTTATGACAACTTGTCCCAGGTCTACCGCTAGCTGAGGAACCCCTGGTTTCCAGTCCCAGTTTCTAGACTGACACATCATTCCTCAATAAAATATTTTGCATACACCACATATTTTATAGATTAGCTGTTTCAGAAATATTTTGAATCAGTGTTTTTTAAATAAATTGTTTCCCCATCTACTTATAAAGCAAGAGGGATTTTTAATACTCCAAATATATTTTACATGCCCTGGGAGAAGAGCAAACTTATGGAAGTTACCAGAATGATTTTTTTTTTCTTTGTATATAATAATTCAATGAGTTTAACTTCTAATATCTAATTCTGGTGTTTGTTCAGCCCCTTTTTCTAAGAAACATTGCTTGAGGTTAAATCTCAAGAGACTTGCAGCCTGTTGAACAGTTACAGTCTCTAACAAGCTATAGCACATGCTGAGGCTTAGGGCTAGCACAGTGTGAAAGTAAAATCATGAGTTGGAAGAAAGAAAGAAGGAAGGTGGTGTGGTTGTGTTTTTTTCTTTCAGACAAGTATTTGTGAATAGCAGAACTAATGAACATGAGTCTCCAATATATTTATGTTTTCTGCTTGGTCTACCTGGTGGCTAACAAAGTGTAAGCTGCAAGCAAAGCTTTCCTTGCAGCTGGGACAGTCATGTGTGCATAACATGCTTTGAGGATGTCTCACACAGATTTTTGTATTTAGTAGAGAATAGGTTCATGTCACAGCCTTCCCTCCAGTGTGAGCCACCCCAGAAATTTTGGTCTTTTCTGGAGTACGGAACATAGAAGCTTTTAATGGTCTCATGCAAATGTACCATGCACCAGGGCAACACCTGGATTCAGAACTGAAATCTATACTGTGGGAGAAGAGGTGAATCACAGATCAGTCTGTACCATGCATAGGCAGGAAAGTGTGAATCTGTCGGTAAATGTGTTCTCAGATGCCTGTGTCTCTATGGCAGATCTGACTGACATTGACTGACTGGCTCACAAACCATTAGACGCAGAAACATGCAGGCAGCATCACAGAAGCCTTGTTTCTATAGGGAACAAGGGTCACAATACCATTAGCCTAGAGAATCTTTGGGATGCATTTAAAGTACTGGGAAGGTTATGATTTAATGATCTAAATACAAATCACATAGTCAATGCCTATCCCCCAGTCTCCTCAGTTATTGGTCACAATAGAATCACTAGGAGCTTTTGCAACTGAGTGGAAGAAAAACTGAAAGAAACCACTATGAAACTGCAGCACTACCTTCCTTGAAGTCCAAGCACAATCAGAAATTACTCCAGGTTGTGCATATTCAGGTTAGCTCAGGCAGCTTGAAATGCAAAGCAATGCAAAAGTCAAACATCCCTAGTAGTTACCCCTGAAAACATCACCATCAGTTCAGTGTCCATATGCAGAAACCGCAGCTGAGATCTATTATTCCTCATGGCTTCATGTCTGTACCCACAGCTCAAAGCCTGATGGCTGCAGTAGATGGTGCCATAGCAGCAGAATGTACCAAGATATTTAGGTGATTATGTACCTTAGAGTCAGGCATCTGAAAGGACAAGGAAAGATACAGTGAGGTGATAGAGAGAGGCTGTAAGATACGAGGAGACATTGCTCTCTAGTCAGATCTGTTTGACATGGGAAATTATGATCCCAGGCCTCTGGATTTCCCACAGCCTGACACCAAGGAGCACTTGCCCACTGGGATCTTTCCTCTGGCTCTGCTGAACTCCCTGCAAATAGCAGTGATTACTGTAGAGGTTCATCAAAACTTGTTGCATTTGACAGCTTACTAGATACCAGGTACTTGCTCAGAGGTGTGTTAATATTTTTCCAAGCAAAACCAATGTCAGTATGTGAGTGCTGTGGTGAGAATCACATATTTAACAGGGGAATGGAGAGACCATGAGGACAGATTGAGCAGAGCAGGGCAGACGTGAAAGAGTAGAGGTAGAGGGCAAGGAGCAGCTGAGCTTTATGTGATCCCACTACACTGTGAAGGAATAAGCACATGCTTTGCTGTGGTCACTGAGGACCCTGTTCTTTGAGCAGCCACTTCTTTGAGTACAAAGAAGGGAAGAACTGGAGATTCTGTAGCTGAGGGTCTTCCTTGACTCTTCTCTTGTTTTATAAAGCCTGCAGACTGATGACAAAGGAGCATTGCTACTCTGTTTTGCATCCCAATTTCCCCTTGCTGTTTTTAGAACAATAAGTTTATCAAAATGTTGAGAAGACCGTTTTCTTGCAGCTTGCTTCACCTGATGTGAGGTGTAGAAGGTTTCTGTCCTCACAAACCAATCAAAGTTGCTGCTGACATTTCTTAAAAGCCGCAGAGATCACAGTGTCGTAGTTTGAGGCCCCTCAAACAGTTCTGTGCACCCCCCCCCCTCTTTCTTCCCCAGTCCCGGGGAAATGGGA